>RCUC01159486.1:0-11042 GCA_003697995.1 Taxidea taxus jeffersonii
ATGCCTTCTAGAGTTGCTGGGATTGTTAGGCTGGTGAATGTATGAAAAAAGCCTGGCCTAATATCTGGGCGGGTGCACAATTAATGTGAGCCCCTTCCCCATGCATCATGATCGACAGCAGGGGGCCGTGAGAGAATCTGTAAGGGGCTGGCTTGACTCTCAACTGCCTCTCTTCGACCCCCATACCCCTCCAAGCCAATTTACAGAAAACTCAAACCCTGAAGAAACAGCATTTTGAAAAACAGATCACATCATACTGTGATTGTCTTAGATTGCATCCAAATGGTTCTTCTAAAATGGCAGCACAGTATTCCTCTCCTCTGGGACAACTCTTCAGGTCTGGTCACAAGTCCCTTTCCAGTTTTGTAACTTTGGTAAATTGTGAACCGTTCGCTCTTTCCCAAACACTGTTGCAGAGCTCTGTCCTGGCCCGGCCCTGTGCTAGGTCCAAAGACTAATAAAACACAAGTGAGAGATAAACAAGTAAATAGACAGCTATGAGTACAATGTGATCATGTAAGTGCCAAGACAGGGCAATGCTCACGCTTCTTAGAACACCGAGGAAGGGACTGACCCAGAACAGGAGCTGAGAGACCAATGGGCAGAGACAGCATTCTGGAAAGAAGACTCTGAGCTGCAAGGCTGCCTTCTAAACTGCAGCAACAGGACTCTGCTAAAGTGGGATGTGGGTAAAACACAGTAATTTTAATTTCATTGAAGTGTAGATCATTAAAATTTGAAGGACTCTTAGGAACCTATTTCCATGTCGTGTTCCTTCAATAGCATGTGCTCTGGGGTCAGACTCTCTGGGTTCGAATTCAGATTCTGCCACCTTTAATCTGCAGGGAGTAGTTTGGGGAAAGTTTCTTAAGCTCTCAGTGCCTCAGTTTCTTCACTACACAAGTGGGGAAAAATAATAGAACCTGGAACAGAGCCAGTTTTCAATAAATGCTGACCACTAAAATTAAATTCTATGCTATTGCTGATTACCAACAAATGCTTACAAGAAAGTACAATTACTCAGTTCTTTGTTAAATACATGTTTCTAAAGTTAACAGTTTTTCTGCTGATAGACCTTCAATAAAAATATAAGATTTTATAAACATTTCCCCTAATCTCAAAAGTCTTCAACATCTTACATAAAAGCCAGACCTTGTTCAAGACAGATGCCTTATTCTATCAAATTATTTAGCACCGAGAATAGAGGTATATGTGCAACACAATGAAAGAGTTTTAAAAATTTTGTCTGCCATGGACTTTAGGTAACCTTTCTCCTAATAACCATAAAACTATTATACACATACTAAAATACATGAATAAGAAAATAAACCCCATTAATTCATATTCCTCTCAACATTTATGACATGGTCTGGAACTTAGTAAACCCTGTCTTAATACAAAGTGAAAATTTATAATGTAAACAGGGTCTTGCTAGAAATCTTTAAATACTTAAGGAAACATACTTTGAAACACTCCTAGTCTGTGAGATATGTCACCTATATACAATTGGTTTACTAGGTGGAAGGAGCTCCTTAAAATAACTCCACGAGGCCAGTAATTGTTAGACTAGACAGAGCACATGCTTCAAAAATAATGAAATTCTATATCTTTAAAGCTATTACATAATTAAGATTTTCAGTTAAATAAAGCTGACCTTTCCTCCCAATAAGGAGGTTTTTTATGTAGAAATAGATATTACTATAACATACTTGAAGTGCTGATGCTGAGAAAGGCTAGTCACATTCACTGTTCTGGGATTTGTGCCTTTGTGTTGCTACTTCCCAACTACTCCAAGGTCAGAACTCAGCACACCCTGGAAGGGTGGGGAAGGGCCTTGAGCCCTGGGTGCTGGTGATTCTGGCAGAGCAGATGGTAAGGCCCTGAGCCCTGGGTGCTGGTGATTCTGGCAGAGCAGAATGCAGTCTTCGTCAGAGGCTGCCTGCCCAGGTAATCACTGTGAACTTAAGTGGATTTGGAATTATCTTTGATTTTTACTCTCTCCTACACAGAGCTTTCTCTAATATGTTTCATTTTGTGAGACATATCAGGATTTGGGCATTACTAGGTTAAACACAGCTAAACACGTTTTGCTGCAAGGTTTCTTGTGGTCTTCTATGTGGTCATGAATCTCTGAGAGAGATAGAATGCCATCTCCTAAATGTACTTGGCTCAGAAGCCTTCCTGGTGAAACATCTTATAAGACCAGGTTCTTCAGAAACACACTCTAGAAAACACTATATAAACAGATCTATTGCATTGCCAAAGTCAAAAGCATGAATCAGCTTTAATCCTTTCAATGGAAGCATTATCACCAGGATAGTGTCTAAACTTCTGGATGGCCTTACACAACCTGGATCCTGCTGACCTCCCCAGCCTCAGCCTCATTTCTCAGCACAACCTCCCACACTCATGCTCCTGTGAGGGAGTCACTGGAGGATTTGCTGAAACAGATCTGGGCCTTGTTCTAGCTGTTTCCTAGTTCCCCACTGCGTACCCCACACCCCCAACCTTTGCTTGGCTTACTTCTGCCCAGTTTTTGGGATGAGTTCTGGGGGAGCCTTTTTAGGTCCCTGTACATGCACTCAAAGCCTCCTTTATGTGTTCCCAAACCCACTTCATATAAGTCCCATCATTGCATCTCCTGCTCTGAGTCTCATTGGTCATCACTGAGGTAGATTTGGACTCTACACTACTCCGCTGTCTTACCAGTGCTTAACAGTTATCCAAGACACAGAAAGCGAAACCTATATTTGTGAAAGTGTTGATATGATAGCTCTTGCTAGACAGTTGATGGCACACCCCACTGCTGCTAGTAATTTAGGACCACCAGAGCCCACTCTGTGGGCTTATATTAAGGTGTGCTTACGTTTAGATGGGCAGCAGAGTACTCTTTCATGGCACAGTAACAAAGAGTTCTACTGATCCACATCAACAGGGAAGCAGAAGTGGCACATATACTGGAGTTTCTACACAAGGACCTCTTCTTCGACACGGAGACACTGGACCCTAACAGATGGACATGGGAGGATGATGCAGAATTGGCCTAAAGAAAAGGGAATCTGGTTCAACTCCTTAGAACTGCCAACTTTGGCTTAGGGCCAGAGCCTCAGGACAACCTGGTACAGGTACTTATTCATCATGTCCTTTTTGGAATTCAGAGAGATATCATCAAAGTCTAGGGAGGCAGCCACATCATTTCTTTCTCATCATTGCTATGGCATCTCAGATTTCTTTGCTATTCTGGACCAACAGCACTGATGAGGTGTCCATAGCTCCCATCTGGAAGTTTTGCTTCCTAGCAGGCACAAAGAGAAGATAAAGATGGTCATGCTATCAGAGTGTGCGGTAGGGAGAAGGGACAAAAATGGCTTTCCCAGAACTTGGACTTCTCTTGACTTTCAAGGAGTTCTTTAGGATGGTGATCAACAAAGCTGGAAACCTCGTGGGAGTATGTCACGAGAGTCTAGAAGTAACCAGTATGAAAGCTTCTGTTTCTTCTAAGGTCACTGAAGCAGATTAAGATCTCTAATTCAGCATGACTTGACTATGTTGCTCAAGACTCAAGTCTCGTTCACTTCCTGCTTCTTTCTTCTAATCAGCCAGCACAATTAGGATGGGGTTTCTGACCTCAAAGATGTCACAGTGGAATACTGCACAGTTCATTTTCCTCAAAGACTCTTCCCCCATTGCTCATTACACCTTCACAGTCCTCTCTGTCCCCAGGTTTCAGTCTTGGAGCTTGTGGCTGCCATTCCCACCATCTTGATGAGATGACATATGGGTGCCTCTGTTTAGGTATGTGTGTATGTTAGTGTGTACATACACCCATGAGGAGTCAACCTTTCTTTTTTGTATAGTCCACTCATGCACTAAACTGAAGCAGCAAACTATGCTGCAGTTGTGCAAAAATAACTCCATTTGTCATTGGGGAACTCTGGGCTAAAGCCATAAAGTGTGCTCCTCCACCTGTTGGTCTCCCAAACGGAAATATGCAAATTCTTGTGTATTTTTGGTTTCCCTTCATGATAGGAGAGGTAAACAGCTTGATAGGAATGCATATATTGCTGCAATTGTTGTCATTCCCCCCCCCCCCAGAATTGACAAATTCTTAATGAAAAATTAAATTTCGAGTCACAGGAAAAAACTAGCATTAGAACTCAGGTTTCAGAACTGAAGACCCAGTACTCAAGACCCTCAAACTTTCTGCCTCTACTAGTCTTCCGTCGGTGATGTACATGGTTGGTGGGGGAAGGAATAAGAATTAAAGTGTAGTGAAGAGAGAAGAGAGTGAATGCAGAGTCATAGCTTCCTCTCTGCAATGAAGCTATGTGTTTCCCAATTAATGGAGATATTATTTAGTTAATATGTGAATAAGACAAAGGCTACTTTGTGATGTCATTTTCTTAATAATTTTCTCAGTGTTTTTAGAATCTAAACTTTTTGTTATAGAACTAATTCAGTTAAACTTTCTAACAGACTTGAAGGAGAGGCCATTATGATATAGAAAGTTGTATGTCAACTAAGTAGCCCTCTGAAATAGTATGGCAGCCTCAACAAAACATACTCTCTCACATTGGTTTCACTCCTTAAAGGTAGTCTCACACCACACCAATCAATATTTTGCTGCCCATTTTACCATATAAACCAGTGGATGTTACAGATATAGTTTACCATATAGGCCTGATTAATTGAAGAAAAATATAGCTTCTTATTGCTGACATTATGAGGTTAGAAATAGCATCCTATGCTAATCTGCAATGCCAAGAAATGAAGATGGTTTAAATCAGATCTCATGACTAATGCATGAGATCCAAAGTTCTTTTATTCCTGGCTATTTTAGAAAACTGGGGTGTATTTTTACCCTAAAAACTAATTCTATAAGATTTATTGAGATAATACAAAGTGCCTTATTATTAATAGCTCACAATCAAGATTTTGTACTACTGATGATCACGGAAATGCTGTTTCTCCATTTAAATTTAAAAAAAAATTATGTATATGCAATTAAGTCCAGGTTCAAGGATATTATATTTGACCCTTAGTTTTGTTTTGTTTTTGATATTCAATATCTGGAAAGATAAAGGAAAGTTTAGATTGCTTTCTGTGGTAGTTATTCCATTTTAATTGTACTTATTGTGCATTCACTTAAGCAGAAAGAAATATATCTAGCAATAAGGTAAGCCTGTTATTTTTGCTTGTTTTTGTTTTGGTCATGACAAACTGTGAAATGCTGTGTTTTTCCTATAGTTCTAGTCCATGAAATCTGCAATCTTTCCACTTGATTTACGAAGGACCCTTAATTACTGCTGTCATTAGCACCTAGTGTTCAAAACAGTCTGTTAAAATGTACTGTTAGTCTCACCTCCAAGTCCCTGCTTGCTTTATTTTAATTTTTTCCAAGGGTAAGTAAAACAATAATTGGCTTAATAACAACAATCATGTACAGTGAATTAAATAAAATTCCTAGTTTTTTGGTGCCTATTTCTTTTTGTTCAGAATTCGGCATCTGTGTGTTAAGACTTGCTTAGAGTTTGAACAAGTGTCCATAAGCAGGGTTATTACTAGCAAAGTCTTATTACCTGGGTTCTAAAAACGAGTCACTCATTTGTCTTTTTCTTTCCACATGGGTAGGGATGAGAGACAACTGCTGTGAAGCTTCAATGTTTCTGCCTGGTCACGCACAGTTCTGCAATATAATGCATAAATGTATAACAACAACTTGGGCTTGCATGATGCCTCCTTGGAATAAGGAAATCTAGCCAGGCGCGTTCACGCGGCCATCTTCGCGCGCGCGCGCGCGTACACACACACACACACACACACACACGCTTGCGCGCACACACCCTCTCTGACACAGACACGGGCGCGCGCGCGCACACACACACACACACACACACACACACACACACACACAGGTCAAAAGTTGATTCATTCCCGAGATCCCCCAGAATCTTTTCTTTTTCTCTTTTCTGGCAGCTCGGCTTCCTGTCAGGGTAGTAGTGAGGTTGGGGGCGTGGAGGGGCGGGGAGGGCGAAGCGAGGGAGGCGGGAGCCGGGAGCCGGGTGCCGGTGCGTGCCGCGCCCGCTCCTGCCGGGTGATAGTCCGGGCCGGGTTTTGCGCCGGGTCCCCCGGCTTGTCTCACGGCCTCCAGCCGCCGCCGCTGCCGTGTTTACTGAGCTCGCGCGTCCTGATATCACTCCGCTGGCATGGAGGAGGAGGAGGAGGTGGAGGAGCGAGAGGAGGAGGAGGAGGCGGCGGCGGCGGCGGCGGCGGCGGCGAGCAGTTGATCATTGTGATGGTGGCAGGAGCAGCGGCGGCAGCGGCAGCCCAGCCGAGCGTTAGGGGCTGCTCTCCGCGCGGCGTTTTGCAAAGGACTTCACCGATCTACTTTTGCAGTCGCCTCGGACTGTCCATGTGTTTACTTCCCCCAGCCCGAGGATTCGATATCTAGGTTCCTGTGAAATGCAACTGAGCAGCCAAAGTACTTTGAGAACACGGGGCGGCATAAACACCAAAACTTTTTTGTGGAAGGAAAATGCAATAAGCAAGCTTGCCGTTTTCCGATGCGGTGTGGAGTGAGTGTGTGTCGCGCGTGTCCGCACCGGAGGCATATGCTTGTGTGTGTACATGGGGTGTATTTTTCGGTACGTAGGGAGAAAATGCTTGCCAACCACCGGAAATCTCCTGGAATTTATTAGAAAATAATGGATTATAAAAAGAAGGCATGAGAGGAGCGGATCTCCCCTTGAGTTGCAACCCGATTTGCTGCTGGCTCAGTTTGTTGTGATTCTTTTTGTTGATAGGTGTCTGATGGTATTCTGATAACACCCCCCTTTTTTCCCCTCGAGCTTTACAGTTTAAAAAAAGGAAACAAAAAAACCCACCCCAAAATCTCTCCCCCCCTTTTTTTTTCGCCCCGTCGGGATCGCTGTTTCCATCCATGTGCTTGCGTCTCCCCCGCGTTCCACTTAAACTATTTTAATTCTTGGACCCAAGGAGGAGGCTGATAGGGGGGTGGATAAAAAAAAGTTCTTCCAAAATAGTGTGCCCGGGGAGCAGGATGGGGGATTTCGCAGCCCCCGCTGCTGCCGCGAATGGCAGTAGTATTTGCATCAACAGTAGCCTGAACAGCAGCCTCGGCGGGGCCGGGATCGGTGTGAATAATACTCCCAATAGTACTCCCGCTGCTCCGAGTAGCAATCACCCCGCTGCCGGCTGCGGCGGCGGCGGCTCCGGGGGCCCCGGCGGCGGCTCGGCGGCCGTCCCCAAGCACAGCACGGTGGTGGAGCGGCTCCGCCAGCGCATCGAGGGCTGCCGGCGGCACCACGTCAACTGCGAGAACAGGTATCAGCAGGCTCAGGTGGAGCAGCTGGAGCTGGAGCGCCGGGACACCGTGAGCCTCTACCAGCGGACTCTGGAGCAGAGGGCCAAGAAATCGGGCGCCGGCACGGGCAAGCAGCAGCACCAGAGCAAACCCCAGCAAGATGCGGAGGCTGCCTCGGCGGAGCAGAGGAACCACACGCTGATCATGGTGAGGGCGCACTGGCAGCAGGCGTGGGGCGCGCGCGTGGGGGGGGGGCGTGGAGCTTCTTACATGGGGGGAACGGGTGTCTGATTTTTAGACGGTAGTGAGATGGGCTGAAGCCGAAGGGTTAACATTAACTTTTCTGAGGGAAAAGCTGCCGTCGTCGCTACCTGTTAATCTGTCAGGGTTGTCAGATTTGGGGAAGAGGGGGCGAGAGGGGAGAAGCCAGTCACGACTGCGAGGGGCGGAGGGAGCCTGGGGGAGCGTCGGAGTGAGGCACTGGAAAAGTTTCCCCCCCTCCCTTTCTTAGATACGGATTTGAGCGTGAACCCAGAGTTGGAACCTCGCTCCTCCTCTTCACGACTCCCCACCCCACCCCTCGCGGTGCAGCTTCGCCTTCCCAGACCCGTCCCCCTTCGCCCACCCCTCTCAGCACATCCGCCGGGTGCAGGGAGAAATTGATGCTGTCGCAGATTCTGGGCGGGCACCAGGCCCTCAACCCCTGGGGGGAGGAGGGGGAAGGGAGAGGCTCTCGCCTCCTCTCCCTAGCTCACCCCCTTTGGGCTGAGAAAGTCTGAGAGTTTTGTGAATGAACTTTGAAGTGAGTGAGAAGCGGGCGAGGGTGGCTGCGCGAGCGCGCGCGCGGATGCGGGGCGCGAGTGCGCGCTCTGGCCGCTGGAGCCCGGAGGCTGGTCCGGCAGGTGGAGCGGCCGGGAGGGTACGGGATGGGGGTGCGGGGAGAGGAAGCCGCCCGGCGCGTGTAGTAGGGGAGAGCTACACCCCCGGCGTGGGCCCAGGGTCCCGACCACGCAACTCTGTTGGGGATTCTTCCTCCTGCTCCTCTTAAATTTGCTTGCACCGAGCCTGCTTCAGCCTCCACCCCGCTCCCCGCCAACTTTCCAAGCCGCTCTAATAAGCCCGGAGGAGTGGAAGGTAGCTGGGAGGCGAAAGAGGCTTAAATGGCTGGGTGGGTGGGTTCGAGGTAGATGAGCAGCCAATGGCTTAACTTCTTGGAGAGGAAGGGGCAGTTCCCACCCCCTAACCCTGAGGGTAGAATCCTTTCTCTTATCTCCTCTCTCCGGTTCTTTTGCTTTCCTTTCTGGGGTCGGGGAAGGGTGGGGGGAGGCCGGAAGCTTGGGAAAGGTGTCTGCGGGCCCCCTCCCCCACCGCGCCGCAGGGCTTAGGGCTGCGCGTGTGTGCCGGGTGGGCTGGGCTGTGGGAATCCAGGAGCGCGGTACGGCGCGCGGGCTCCGGTTCCCTTTGCAGGCTGCCCCTCCTTCGGCTGCGCAGGGCCCGGCGCGGGCGGCCCCCTCAGTATATGCGGTTTATAAATTGCGCACACCCGGGGTCTGGGAGTCCTCGGCGCCGCGGGTGGTGCCGGTGCCTCCGCCGGCTTTCGCCCGGGACTCCGGCCGGCGCTCCGTGACAAAGAGCCGGCGAGGGGGAGAGGGGAGGAGAGGCCGTAGCGCTAGCTCCCCACCCTCTCCACCTCCCCCCACCCCGCACGTGAAAAGGAACAATTTGTTTATCTTGGGCTTCAAGAATCCTTCCCTCCTCCCAGTTCTCCGAGGCCGCCCAACCCCTCCTTCTCCCCACCCTTCTCGGCGCGATCCTGCCCAGTCCCGCCGGCTGCACCTTCCCTCCTCCCCCTCCTCTTCCTCCTCCCACATCCCTCCAGCCCGCCTTCTCCTCCCTGTCGGTGCGCGGCCGTGGGGGAGGGAGCGGGAGGCGCTTTGTCCGCCCGGCCGCCGGGCTCTACCTCGGAGGCCGCCCGGCTGGGAGGGGCGCTGCGCCCCGCGGCCCTGCCCCCTCCGCCCGGGCCGTCCGAGCCCCCCGCGCCCCACACTCTCCAGCCCCAGATCCTGCCCCGAGCGCGCAAAGAAGAGGCGGACTCTGTTTTAAGGAAGAGCGCCCGTCACCGAAGTCAGGGAGGGAGGTTCTGGCTTTACAAACAGGAAGCCGAAAGCCACGGACACACTGTAGCTTTTCTGATTGTACCCGGGGGCGGGGCCAGAGCTGCATCCCGACTGTAGCTCGCGTGCCCTTCTCCTACTTATTTCTCTCCCAGTCCGCGTGCTCTCCCTCTCCCCGCCCCCCCTCGCGCCCTTCCGCAGATCGGGAGACTCACTTTGATAACCTAAGACGAAGTAGAATTTGAAAGGCACTGAGAATGTCATGCCTGCCGGCTCCACGCCCTCTTTTCATGTGTTTGTACACCCCACACGCACGAATTGCGTAAAAATAGGCTTTTTTTTTTTTTCCGGTGAGGCTCCAGAATCTCAGTACCATGCAATTTCTCCCGACCTTTCGGGATGGAGGACTGCGGTGGCGTTACCTCGCCAGCTGGGCAACGCTGGAACAAAAGCCAGTGCCCTTCCCGGTGCCCAGTCGCTTTTGATCAAAGGAGAGAGCAGTAGAGTTAGCGGCCAGAAAGTTTTCGTGCTTGGATTAGGTTCTCTCCAGGGTGCCCGGTGGGCCTTCGGAGGGGGAGAGGGAGGACTCCGGGTGTGCGCCCCAGGTTATAATACACCCTCAGGTGGAAGGAAGTCGAAGATCCTGGCATTACCTGTGAGGAGGTAGTGAGCTCAAGCCAGAGTTTGCTTTTGAAAATGCAAAGACAATGCTTACTTGAATGGAGGAAACATCAACTGTAAATGTCATAGTGAATCCCACCTTAGCAAGTTACCAACAGACTTGAAAAATGATTGCCTGAAAAATAGCATTTGTCTGTCAATTTTGTGACAATAACTTAGCCCATTGATTAAATTGAGGTAAATGCCAAGGCTATGTACAGAACAGTATATTCTAGCTTCAGCTGTATTTCACATATACATCTATTGATATCAGTGGGAAGTATGTGTGATGAGTGTAATGAAAATAAACAGACTTAATTCTTAAGCAGAGTTGCATGTAAATTCTATGTGCCACAAAAAGGAAAGAAAATAACATCATTCTTGATAAGCTATTTTTTCTTTAAAAATAGTTAGTTTTAAAGATTCACACTGGCCCTTGAAAGAGTACTTTAACTTAGTCTATGTATGAGATAAAATCTTGGAAGCAGAGGTTGCAAAAAATATGTTGATCATTTTCTTGAATTGGCTGCTGGATTATAGTGGGGCTCTGGTGGGGGCACAGAACAATTACATTTAGTTCTCAGACTGGGCTATCTGGGAAATCCCAAAGAAAAGCAATAATCAAGCAGAGCCAAATAATAATAATGGTGATGCTAAAAATAAAGATGAATAGGATTCTTTTCTGTTTTATTGCTATTGTTTACCTTCTTAGGGCCAATATGTCCGAAGTACTAAATATTGATTAGTTCTCTTTCTGCCTGGTTTGGGTTAAGAAGGCAGCCTCATCAGTTCTTTACCTCTTTTGATTTGTTTTTCTTACCTTAAACATTTATAAGCATAGTCATAAGTAACAAAAAACAAGCAAACAAAAGGCAGTGTGGGTGATGTGAAATAGAAATCTTCCTTGGTTCCAAGCTGCTGGAAGGAGCCTAGGTTTTGTGTGG
>ML109199.1:0-20859 GCA_003697995.1 Taxidea taxus jeffersonii
GAAAGATATAAACTGTTGATGAGATATGACAGTAGAAATAAAAGAGGAACAAAAAAAGAACATCCTATTATCTTGCCAATTTTAGACTGAACCAAAGGTAAAACAATTCCTGAAGTATTTTTCCTGGATGCAAAATGATGAAATTTTGGAAATGGATGTTTCTCTCAGGAAAGAAGGCATTCATTTATTAAAAAAGAAAGATGCAGGAGGACAAGATGGCGCACTGAGAAATCAAGTAGGCTGAACATATTGGAGAAGCAGCCTTTTCCTGTGGAACTAGAACCAGTGATACAGACAATAAACCTAGGACATAGATCCAGAACATGGAAGAAATGAGTAAGGGGATGAAACTCCCCCCACCAAAGAGAGAGAGAGAGAAAGAGAGAAGCTATATTATTCTATACTACATTTTAACCTATTTGCAGCCAAGCCCTGTTTGGAAATTAAACTTGAAAGACCAGAAATTTTTAAAAAATCATTAAGTGATTTTAAAAAACTAAACAACTGAGATTGGAAATTAAGATGGCTTACTTTCGGGGCAACTGGATGGCTCAGTGGGTTAAAGCCTCTGCCTTCAGCTCAGGTCATGGTCCCGGGGTCCTGGGATAGAGCCCCATATCGGGCTCTCTGCTCCGCGGGGAGCCTGCTTCCCTTCCTCTCTCTCTGTCTGCCTCTCTGCCTGCTTGTGATCTTTGTCTGTCAAGTAAATAAGTGAAATTAAAAAAAATGGCTTACTTTCTAGGCAAGAAGCAGGCTGAATATAGGTTTAAGCTAAGTAATTTCAAATACATTCCTGAAGTGTATCATCGTAAATCTCTGCCACATAGCTGTGTAAGGGTAACAGTGACCAGTCAAAAGAAGTGAATCTGAAGAAACATTGTGTTTTACTTACAAATGCAAAAACATGGTCAAAATAAGAGGTATGTAAATGAGACAAATTTATCTATCAAAAAATGCCTGTTCTGTTTTTCAGTAAACCTCTCATCTCTCTTCTTGGTGTTTCAGCAGGACTGCTCCAACTCTCATCCCAGAAATCCTACTGAGTTTACTGGAAATAACAGGATTCAGATTACTCAAATGGTTGAGAGCATCTGCTTTCCTGCAAGACGCACAGCAGGATGAAGCAAAAGACATCACTCAAGATCTGGCACATCGACCAACAGTCAGATGGAGATCTGGCAAGGATTGTGAGTAGAGGGAAGCCTATATAACTTTCCAGAATCACAGAGAAAGAGCACTGTGATTCCAAGTCTTACAGCTACAGAAAAGGTTCATAGAGTCTTTTCCCAGATAGGCCCTATGTCAAGGAAGCTTCATCCACAAAAGATAATCAAAATGATTATTTTTGAACACATATATAAGTAGGCTTATTTATGCTGAGAATTTTATTTTTAGAACTTCTTTTCTAAATCAACCAAGGAAGGCACTGGTTTAAAAACAGGGGGTGGCATTTTCAAACTGGAACATAGAGTTTATGCTGTCTAAATAAAGCATATTTACCAGGCAGCAGGGGTCTGAGAATTCTTTACAGTTCTTGGTATCTCAAAACTGGAGAAAGAGAAAATTCATGCACAGTACTGTCAGTGAGGTTGACCAAAGAGCTATTAAATCGTTGTTGTTGTTTTATGGTGATACAAAATTATTTAGAAATACAAATAATGGTTACTAAATAAATAAATAAAATCATCCCCCATTTAGTCGAGCATGTATGAGGATGTACATACGTGTATGCACATGTCAAATATTAATAAAAGGTTGGAGTGAAATAAACCAAAATGTAATCAGAAGTACTCTTTTGGTGCTTTTATGATGAGATGATTAGCTGACTAAAACGCTTCATATTTTGCAAGTAGAATGATTGTGACTTAGGATCACTAAAAGAGAGAAATAGTGAAATGAAAAGACTCCACATATGGACTTAGGAAGGAAATAAAAACTCTAAAATTCAGTCTTGAACTCAGTGCCATTAGCAACACCTGGCAGGTGACCCACAGTCAGCATCAGTGATCAAGAGAATCCTAACACAGTTTTGGTTGCTGATTATTCGATAAGCATGGCTTATAAATATAGCTACAGATAGGATCTTATAATTCTGTGGCTCTTGAGTTCATTACCTGATGATATCCAAGAATGGATTTATAAGGATAAGGCAATATGATGTAATAGAAAAAAACATGGGTTATCCAGTTCAGAATTCCCTTGTCTTTATTATACCTTTGGGCTTAGCTCCAGGTTTTTCATCTGTAAAAATCAGAGTTAATAACATACATCATGCATATAGTTGTGAGGATTAAGTGAAATAGTATAATGTCATTTAGTGTGGTTTATAGTAGCTCATAAAATAGTTATGCTAGCAGTAGCAGTATAAGCCATTACCAAGAGAAAAGGTCACTCTTTCTACACATATGCAACTTATGACATTAAAAATAATTGGCCTTTTAAAAAATATATAGTTTTATGGAATTAATCACAATTTTTCATTGTTCTATTTTTATATATTGATCAATGGATTTTAAAAGTAATAGAAAAATGAAATAAATACCTTAAATATTATTTTCAATAATGGAAAGATCTTTCTAAATATATTACAAAATACATTTTGAAAGCCAGAAAGGCTCTCATATATTATCTATCCACTCTAAAACCCTATCTTACTGAAAAAATTTAGATGAGTCTTTAACTTGCAGAGACACATACAGATTAAGGAACAGAGAGCAACTAAAAGTCAGCACACCTGGTACCTAGAGACTTTTCTTCCTACTATGTACAAATTATTTTGTATATTAAGCCAAATGATTTAAAAAGTTCCATCATTAAAATATTACTATTTAAATTTTAACATTAATGTAACAAATATAAAATATACTAAAAGGCAATTTTGATCTCATGTTTTGTTGCTTTATTAACCAAATAAAATTTGTCATGTGGGGCTATGCTCTAACATTTCTACTGGACACAGAGAATGTCATGTGAAAAAAGAAAGTTACATTCACAGGAATGTGAGAGAATTGAGATGAAAAATGCCAATGTACATGTTAATGCTCTTAATAGATATTATTTAATCCCTAAAAGTACATCATTACATGTTTATTTAGTCAGAACTGTTTTTTAACTATTGAAAAACTGTTATTTAGTTACATTTCCAGCTCATTTAAAATTTATAAATGAAACAGTATCTATGTAATATTTACCATACAATTTTTAACTAGTGAAGATCTTGATATAATGGAATTATAATTAGAGCAAGAGCCTCAATTTAAGGAAAAGACCACGATCAACCTGCACGTGGGAACTTGAATTACTCACTCTTGGTCCTTCTACCCTTTGCATTTTACTTTTCTCACCAACTGGTCCCAAATACACAATCAAATATCTACGTGAAAATCAGATCCAGACAACCATTCATGAAACTTACACAGCTGAGAACTTCCTTTATAAGAATTATAAAGATCAAAAGAACACTGCCAACAAAGGAAAATGTGATATAGGAGGGTGATTTATATAGAACTCAAATTGTCAACATTTAATAAAAACCACAAATCCCAGAGTCACAGGGAGGAAATGATGCAACGTAAACCAGGGAAAGCCTACAAATAGGACTGGTAGTCAGTTATGTCTTCACCAAAGTGGCATTTTTGCCAACAAGACTCTTGGCAGCCTTTAGGGGGCTAAGCTAGTACAATTTACCAAATATGGTGGGGAATGTGAAAACATCACAGATATTAGCATTTATTTTTGAGACTAACATAATGCAGTCCACAGGCTTGCCATCGGAGCCTGCAGCCACTAAGTGATAACTGAAGCAGTGGAATGCAAATAATCCATTGGTTCACATTAGTGTCACGCTCATTTGTAAATGTTCTCAGTCCCCTTCTGGCCCTTAGGGTACCTCACTTACTTTTTAGGGGCATAACTCATGGGCAGTATATTTAAAAAAGAGTTAAATTGTGAGAGCACCAGTTAGCAATGATTTACTCATTAAAAAGTGCATTAGGCTACAGTGCCCTGAGCTGCTCGACCTTGTAGCTGATCACTTCTAAATTGTTTGAATAGAAGTTAGTTATTTACCTACTGGCAGTGGCCCAAGATTTATCTATTTAAAAAGCTACAAGGTTCTATCATTTATCTGTAAGCTCCCTACTCAATGTTAAAATTCTGAAATGCTGATTTAACTATAGGAGGAAACTATGTTGAAACAAGTGAAAAATGAATATAGAACTCTGATAAAACAGGAAATATTTAAGCAATCTGGCACCTCTCCTCGGAGAAGTTAAAAGGATGTTTCAGATAATTTATGGATTTGAGGGGATAAAGCCCTTGTTATAAAGAAATAGGGTCAGAAGGCCCAGAGCACTTGACCCAGAAACGCCATATTGGACTTCTGATTCTGGAAAAGAGCAAAACTCTGTAATTTATTAGAAAAACTTGCATGGAAATTAATTTACAGCCTCGTTATCTCCATGCTACAGAGATAAATATAATTATTTCTCATTTTGAAGTTGAAAAAGGAAAGCTATCTTAGAATAAGTGAATTCTCCCACTCATTCTCTTTCTGCTTGTTTATGTTCATCATATATCAAATTAATGTGTCTGCAAATCCAAGTAAAGAAGTCAAGTGTTTAATCTGAACTTTATGTCACTTTCTCATACCAAGGAAGAGTAGGAGAAATGGTGGAATATATCTAAACTGACACTGGCTAAAGACTACAAAGGCAAAGGGACAAAGCAGTGTTTTCATAGTGTTAAAAACAACCTTGTGTTTTTAGTTTATAAATATCACAGTAGAAAGTGACGAGGTACAATCATGATCGTTTCAGCCTCTGGGCTCCCTAGGTGTCAAGGGGCATTCAGGGTCCATTTTGCCAGTCAGTGGGCTGTCTGCTTCCTCTCCAGTGTTTTCCATCCTTTCCATCCTCCTATCCATCTTCCTATGTTGCTGCCCACCTGCCATTCCCTAAGACATACCCATCCTCTGGTCTGGAGAATGAAGCCCACAGACTTTGTTTAAACCACTTCAATGGTGGGCCAGCCAGGCCACCGCACAGACATCCAGCCCCAGGCAGAGTGTCCAGCTTTGGCCTTTCCTCTTGCTCTACACCCCAAAACAGAGGAGACTTCTGAACTCCTGGGGCTACACTGACAAATCAGACTGTGCGTGGCTCCCATACTGCTTTGATAACTGCTGTCCGCAGAAATGCAAAGGACAGGGTGAACCAAAGTGACTTAGCTGGGAATCACAGCATGCTATTCAAAGTGAATGTTTTGTAATTTATAAAAAATTTCCTGCTTGGTCATTTGTCTGAGAAAAGAAGAAAATCTATGATATTCCTCCTTCCCTCCTCCCCAAAGGTAAAAGCAATGCCAAGAATGTCCCCTAAAAATATAACATTAATTTCCAACTTCAAGAACTTAACATAGTGCCATCAAGTTCAATCTCCATCAGAAATCCATTAGGGTATATACTTTTAGGACCTATCAAATCATTCTTTCTCGGTTGTGTAATTCTGTTGGAATTTTACTGTAACAAGCACTAAAATATCAATGGAAAAAGGATAATGACCAGAAATGGCATAGATTTTATTCTGCAATAAATCAAATAACTTCATCACATATCAGAGATGGAAAGGTAAACATGCGTTAGAGACCCTGTTGTTGTAAACACAAATAGGCTTTGCATTATTAAGACATTTCATTTGCAGTGGCATATAAATCTGATAGCTACTTCATTAATAGCATCTTAAGTAAGAAAATGTGCTATTAGGAGGACTTGTCAGTGCTTCTTACTCTGACCCAGGAATTTCACAGTGAACAATGATCATTTCACATTGGTGCCTTATCTACTTCACTGCAATTAATTATGTTTTTTTAAACCAAGAACAAAAACAGTATTTTTATTACATTTATCAACACCAATGACTGAGGGGAAAAGGAGACTAAAGTGTGCCTGTCAGAGGTAGCACTGTGTGGTTATTGTAATAAAAGATGAGATTTGACTCTTTTAGCAAATGGTAGACATCACAGCAGCTTCAGACTTTAATTTGAATAAATGATTAAATCAGCAGAGCTCATTCTTATTAGCTCTCATTAATAATTGGAGAAACTTTTCTTCTTTTTTCTGGTTTGTTATTAGATCTTCACTGTGACTTGTGTATCAGCAGCAGGAGCTGCTGCCACCACTTGAAATCACTGAGCATTTAATGATGTCCCAGGCTCTACACTTACACACATCTTCTCATTTACTCATCGTAACAACCATATGAGTTCTATCTTACCCACTTCACAGCTGAAAAAACAGAGCCATAGTGAGACTGCCCTAGATTGGAGCCCATCACTGCCTATTCTAGCGCTTTATTATTTTTTTAAAGATTTTATTTATTTATTTGTTAGAGAGAGAGAGAGCGAGCGAGCACAGGCAGACAGAGTGGTAGGCAGAGGCAGAAGCAGGCTCCCTGCTGAGCAAGGAGCCCGATGTGGGACTCGATCCCAGGACGCTGGGATCATGACCTGAGCCGAAGGCAGCTGCTTAACCAACTGAGCCACCCAGGTGTCCCTCTAGCGCTTTATTCTTTGCCAGTTGTTTACCAGCTATATTTTTCAATAATACCTTTCCAATAATTCTATCAAAATCCTTGCAAGCAGACATTATTATTACTGTTTCTGAACTGAGACCACATACTTAGACGTGTTTACAACATTGTGCCCAAGCTCTAAAGAGGTAGTGCTGGACTCTGAGTTTACCAAACCACTGGCCTCTAGCAGGGAAGAGTCCTGCCAGTGTTAGAAAGAGCGCAGATTTTGGAAACCTTTTACAAAATAACAGGCTATCAACAGCTGAGGTATATTTTTCATTCAGTTTAAAAAAAAAAAAAAGACTAACACTGTAGCTTCTGCCTACCTCCAAAATGGAAAGAAGAGGCTAGCGGAGTAGGGGTGGGGTCCTAAGTTTTTATAGTGCTTAGATCCAGAGTTTTACTTTGTAATGAGTTTTCTTCTGCTCTGCACTAATTATCAGTCATTCCTCTCTCTGGCTCCTTTCCCTCTACCTCTAAATCTTAAGATTTTCCTTTCTAAACAATGTCATTATCATTATCAACAGCAGAACCTTCCTTTAACCCCAGTAATTTCTTCTTTCTTTTTCCACTCAAACTCCTTGAAAACCTAGTCTATACGACCTTCTTTAAGCCTCATTCATTAAAACTTTGTATCTGACTTTCACCTCCACTGCACTTCACTGTAAAATTACAATCTCCCCAACATCAAAGTCAATTACATATTTGGTCATTCCAAATTTACCTTGGTAAACTACCTCTTCTGTGAACCCATCTCTCTCCTTGCCTTCAATTATTCTGTACTGTTCACTGTTCTCTCCTTATCTCTCAGACCATTCTTCTGACTTCTGTCCTTAAAAAAATAGCTGTGTCCCCAGGTTCTACATCCCCACAACTGCACTATTTTTACTCCACATTCTCCCTGGATACTTGATTCACTTTCCCAGCTTCATTTACTCTACACAGAGCTGCATGTGTTTCCCTTTGGCCCAGACCTCTCTCCCAGGTTTCACTGGACTTCACCCTTGTATATACTTCTGGTTTCTTAAGATCAGCATTTTTATTTCTTTAAAAAAAAACCCAGCTTTTTTGATAAATAATTCACCGACCACACAATCCACCCATTTAAAAGTGTATAATTTGATGGACCAGAGTATATTCACAGAGTTGAACAACCACCACCACAATCCAAGTTCAGAACATTTATTATCCCCAAAGAAATCCCATACCCATTAGCAATCATTCTCCATCCTTGGTCCCTGTATTAGGCAACCACTAACCTACTTTACATCTCTACAGCATTGCCTACTCCGGACATTCCATATAAATGGCATCCTACAACATGTTGCCTTTTAGGTCTGCCTTCTGTTACTCAGCATAAGCTTTTCAAAGTTCACCTTGGCTGTGCCCTGTACCAGCACTTCTTTCTTTTTATGGTGGAATACTATGCTGTCATATGGAGGCATAGCACCCCTCATTATCCACAGTTTCCCTTTCCCCAGTTTCCATTAAGATGGTCCAGAAGATCAACTGTGGCCCAGAAAAGGATCCTCCTTCTGATGTCTAGCCAGAAGGTCAACAGCAGCCTAGTGCTACATCTCAGTGTCCATGTCATTCTTCTGGCTTCATCTCATCACGTGGGCACTTTACCATCTCATCTCATGTCATCACAAGAAGGGCAAGTACAGTACAATAAGATATTATGAGAGAGAGAGATTGAGACCACATTCTCATGACTTTTATTACAGTATATTGTTACAATTATCCTAGTGTATTATTAGCTATTTTTAATCTCTTAGGTGCCCAATTTATAAAGTAAACTGTGTTTAATATTTTGAGGAACTGCCAAACTGTTTTACAAAGTGGCTGAACCATTTTACATTCTGACCAGTGATGAATGAGGGTTCCAATTTCTCTACATCCTCAAGAACACTTGCTATGTGTCTGTCATTCTGTTTACAGCCATTGTAGTGGGTGCGAAGTGGTTTCTCACTGTGGTTTTGATTTGCATATCCTTAATGACTAATGATGCATCTTGTCATATGTTTATAGGTCATGTGTATACCTTCTTTGGAGAAATGTCTATTTAAATCCTTTGTCTATTTTTAATTGGGTTATTTGCCTTTATTTTAGAGTTAGAAGAGTTATTTATATATTCTGGTTCCTTGTCAGACATACAATTAGCAAGTATTTTCTCCCATTTGGTGGGTTGCCTTTTCACTTTCTTGATGGTGTCCTATGAAACACAAAAGCTTTTCATTTTGATGAGGCCCAATTTAACACTTTCCTTTCGTTGCTTGTGCTTTCGATGCCATTTTAAGAAGACTTTACGAGACTCAGGGTTGGAAAGATCTCCTATATTTTCTTCTAAGACTACATACAGATAGTTTTGCACTTATATTTATGTCTATAATCCATTTTTCAGTTAATATTTTGTGTATGGCATGAGGTCTTTTTCCACATGAATTGTCTTGGTACCCTTGTTGAAAACTAATTGATCATAAATGCATGGGCTACTGTTCTATAAATCAAACCTTGCTTTCTTTCCCAAAGCCAGCTCCTGCCTTTTTCTTTTTTTTTTTTAATGGTACCACCATCTATTCTCTTGTTCTGATATGTGGAGTCATCTTTGATTCTTTCCTTTGCCTCCCATGCACAAATATTTGTCAAGCTATGTAGTTTCTATTTTTGTAAGTCATTTTCATTTTTTCCTTTACATTTTCAAGTGTTCTATACTGTTGGCCTCTAGACAGTTGAGAAATAAATCCATGTCTAACCTGGTATACAGACTGAGCTGTTCCAAATCAAAGCTATCACACCTTTGATGCTCTAATGATGTGCTGGGTTGTGGAATAAACTGGTCCTATGAATGGCTGTGTCAGAGCAATGGCCTACTCATATTCTTAGCCTAACCCCTAAACTTCTAGGACAGATTATGCTAATTTAGAAAAAAATGTTAGAGGTTGTCCTGAATGATTAGAAAATGTCTGATCTATTTTATTTTAAAAGACTTTATTTATTTATTTGATAGAGAGAGAGGTCACAAGTAGGCAGACAGAGATAGAGAGGGGAAGGAGGCTCCCCGATGAGTAGAGAGCCTGATGCGGGACTTGATCCCAGGACTCTGAGATCAGGACCTGAGCTGAAGGCAGAGGCTTAACCCACTGAGCCACCCAGGCACCCTGTCTGACCTATTTTAAAGCAGTTATTAACCTAATAAGTATTTGAACTAATTTAGCCATTTTTGAACTAAATTAGGCTATTTTTTTCAGCTTTATATGACTACATCAGTACTTCTAGATGCTGAATGGGTAGTGAGATCAAAGGTTTCCACAAATTCAAATGACAACCCACATTTAGTAGATATGTCAAAATGATATAGCTAAATGTATAAATTGTTACAGTCAATGGTTAACTTCTGAAGGTATCAGACTTCTAAAATTATTCAAAATTAGTGTTCTCTGCAGGAAAAAATGCACTTATTATTTTGATATCACAAATTCTATATGAATAGCAGAAGCAACATAGTACAGATCTAAATAGCACCTATTTAAACTCTGCTCATATTTAAACATGACACTTATTTTCTCTTGGGAGAGATGGAAATATATAACCAAAGAAAAACAATGACACACACACACAGTTTTTACCTAGAGATACATCCTTCTTAGACTTGGAAATCAATCAGGCTTTGGAATCTACAATCTGCTTGCATGAATTTCAATCACATATCTTTTTACCAAAGCCTACAATAAATCCACTTTTAATTAACTGTTTAACACCCCATATGAATTACTTGAAAATAACTTTTGGATTTAATAGACAGACTCAAATTTAGCAGGGTGGCTTTAAGTTCAATGGTGTTTGTAAAAGGGAAGTGTTACTATTTTTTACCCCCAGCCGTGTAAATGTGAACATTTGATGCCTTGGCCTACTTTGATTAGACATGCATTCTCATTCACAGCTGCAAACTGTTTCCCCTTCCTATGGCTGCTCCCAGATAAGACCGTGCAATTTTGCCTGGGCTCTAAACCTCATCCTGGCTACTGCTGCCCATTCCCCTCCAGCTGCTGGTAGAGAGCCCCACGTTAATACCAGTGCTGCAATTAAACCAAAGTTAAGAAGAGAAGCCCCAAGGACAGTGACAAAAGTGCAAGGCTCAAAACTGATTTTCAGCTTCAGCTCCCCCGCCCATCTCCTCCCCATCCTACCTCAGTTGAAGAATATGGAACCAGAGGCCAGGTAGGGGAGAAGGAAGGAACACCAGGAAGAGAATTACAAAGGGTTCTCATCTCCTTGCTCTGACTGTCTACCCCTGTCCCAATGTTCTCCGTCCTCTTCATTTTCATTTGCCATTTTGGGCTTTCTTCACAAATTGAATCCTGTTTTCCAAACTGGCCAGTGAAAAGTTTTTGCCATGTTGAAATCATTTCCAGAGCTAAATCGGGAAACCTGAGGCAGCCGGGCAATCTTACAGCTGGCTGGAATGTGGCTTGCAATAAAAGGCAGTGTGAATAAGGTGCATTGAAGCTAAATTGGATTCATGTGAAGGGCCGTTTATTCAGAGGGGGTGGAGATGGAAGGAGAGGAATTAATGAATATAAGAAATTAAATTAGCTCAAGAAACCCTTTAAAAAATATACTGAAAAATATCTGACCTGCCATGAACCTTTTTACAAACCTGAGACCTTTGGGTTTAGACCACGGGAGTTCAGTGATATTCCTCTCCAAAGAAAGCCTTCTGGAAGGAAGGCACTTCTGAGTTAGATAAGACAGAGCTTGAAGGTGGCTGTGAGGAGAATCTGATTTCTCCTGACCATAATCAGAAGGATGGAAGGCACAGTCATGAAAGTCAATACCTAGCTGAGAGACAAGAGGTCACCCTAGCCGATGAAAACATTTAATTAACTAATCACAGAATACCTAACACAAAAATAAACCTGTCTTCTCATCTTAGCTATCACATTTTTCTTCAATGAAATGAAAAGAAATCATGACCTATCATGTTCTTGAAAAATTATTGATCAATTTATGAGCCTAATGCTTTAATTGTTTGCAATAATATTTTACTCACACTTCTAATCTGATCTGACTGCCACTCTGAGAAAAGCCATGGGGAATTCCACTGGAAGAATGATGGTGCCGTTATAAGCAAAAGGATTTACAGACATACATTAATATTGTCCTATGAAAATAATCCCATTGCAGAAAAATTTTCCTTCCCTAAATAACCATCTAATTTTGTCATTAAAACATTTAATAATGTCCAAACATTAACAGAACAGGAGGGAATAATGATATTAAATATCTTAAAGACTGCTTAGTGTTTTCTTTATAGTGAAACACACATTTATCTCATTTTCACCTAAATTTTCTTATTATATGGAAAGTAAGATGTTACATCTATTGTTTTATTTCCATAATGAGATATCTGGTAAGGGAATAAACATACACAAAATAGTACTACTACTTGGCTATGTTGCTAAAACCATTAGAAAGAAATAGAAACAAACAAAAAATCCTGTTTTTAGAAATTAAGTCTTTATGCAAAAGATCCTGGGCTCAGTGGAGGTTGAGATTATAGCAGTGGACATTCAAAATATATCTGCTGGTTGGGCTATGGGATTTTACTTATTTTATTTATTAATAAAGAGCTTGTTTTTTAAAAGGTACAACCTCTCAAAGTAAATTCCAAACAAAAGGCATTCTTTTCTCTCCATTAGGCTCTATAATTTATTAACAAATTTGATCTCTTCTAGAATTAATTTATATTCATCCCCATTTGAAGGTGGCACATTCTGAACCTGTTCAAAGGTCAGAGAGGTTCTAGGAGTCCTTACGGCACATCAGTGCGGCACGGTTTAGCAGTGGGAATACTTTTGTTCCACGGCCTGTGAATCTGGGAGGATGTGAGGGTGGTGGTGCCTGGCTTACCTGTCATGTGTTTTGATTCCTGCCCAGCTGAGCCTGGCATCAAGTCACACACTGAAGAAGTGACTCTGGGAAAATGGACTGTCCCCCCTGCCCCCCCGTATTGTTTTTTCATTTTTTAGAACTTTGTGTCACTTATCATTCTTCCCTGCCTAAGATCTATCAGGATAAAATTAACAAAACGATCTCAAGACCACCCTGTGTTGTGGGCAGCCTCAAAGAGACATCAGGGCTGCACTGTCCATTACGTAAGCACAGGCCACAGGTGACCATTTACGTTTACTTTAATGAAAACGAACAGGATCAGAAAGTGAGCTCCTGAGTTGTACTTGCCACACCTGTGGCTGGTGGCTACTGAACTGGACACTGCAGACAGAGAACATTTCTAACACTGCAGAATCTTCCATTGGGCAGCGGTGTTTTCCATTTTATTTCTTCCATCTTCTCCTATATGACCTCTAGCTAATGCATAGTGGAAATGGCTATCAAAATGAACCTGAGTGCCAATCACCTAGAGTCATTTCGGCACTAGTGTCCTGGCTGGGAAGCTTCTGCGTAGTTCACCATTCGCACTCCACCTGGCCCCTCTCTGCATTTCCAGTCATAACCATCAGATAAAGAAATGCACAGCTGGTGAAAGTTTAAAATGCAGAGGCAAGGGACACCTGGGTGGCTCAGTGGGTTAAGCCTCTGCCTTCAGCTCAGGTCATGATCTCAGGGTCCTGGGATCGAGCCCACATCGGGCTCTCTGCTCAGCGGGGAGCCTGCTTCCCCCTCTCTTTCTGCCTGCCTCTCTGCCTACTTCCGATCTCTCTCTCTGTCAAATAAGTAAATAAAATCTTAAAAAAAAAATAAGATGCAGAGGCAAAATTGGCATTAGTATCTTTTGCCATTCATTTCTCTCTTCATGCTAACTCAGCTATAATTTCCTCAGTCACGGGTCAGGAAGGCACAAAAGGTTCCCAGCCTCAAGGAACACAATCTAGGAAGGATATGGAAAAGTAAAGCCACAATCAGGGAGTAATTTCCCAAGAGCCACCACAAAGGCCCAAGCAGAGCAGTGGGGGCAGGGAGCTTGGCCTGGAAGGACAGCTCCCTACCGGACAGAAGTTAAGGCAGAGTTTCTCAAATCGGCGCTATTGACATTTTGGGCCAGATAATTCTTTGTTACCCCACGTGTGGTAGGATGTTTAGCAGACTCCCTGGCCTTCATCCAGCAGAGAAGATAATCAAAAATGTCTCCAGGCATTACCAAATGTCCCTCGGGGGGACAAAATCACCCCCCTTTTTGAGAACCATTCAGCTAAAGTCTTTAGGACACATTCACTATTCCCCCCAACAAAATTCACTGGGCAACTACTGAAAACTAATTGATGAGGATAATAAGATGAGAGGACAAGGTCTTTTTATTAAGCAGCTTAAAGTCTGGTAGAAACTAGAATGAACAGGTAGGGTGAAGGTAGAGGGAATTTCAAATGGGGAAACTGCGTGTATAGAAATACAGAAGGATGGGGAACCTTAAGAAGGTGGGGGAGGCTCAGCTGGTTAAGTGTCTGCCTTTGGCTCAGGTCATGATCGCAGGGTCCTGGGATCGAGCCCTGCATCTGGCTCCATGCCCCACAGGGAGTCTGCTTGTTCCTCTCCCCCTCCCTGTGTTCATGCTTTCTCTCAAATAAATAAATAAAATCTTTAAATATATATATATATATATATCTTAAAAATATATATTTAATTTAATATATATTAAAATATATGTATTTGGAAGTACAGAAGGATAACAAAACACGGGAACTTCACACAATGGGAAATAGGTTGGTGCTCTGAGGACAGAGGAGTGTGACTGACAGAAGACAATTTGAAATAGGGAGGCGGGGCCAGACTGTAAAGTTCTCTGTATATTGGATGCACTTGCATCAAATTCAGAATTTATTGTCAGGCCATTTGAACAAGGGAATAACATGATCCAGAGTATATTCTGAATGGTGGTATAAACTTTGTGCCATCAGAGTGTAACATAAAAACCACAGGTGCCAGGGGTGCCTGGATGGCTCAATGGGTGAAGCCTCTGCCTTTGGCTCGGGTCATGAGCTCAGGGTCCTGGGATCGAGCCCCGCATGGGGCTCTCTGATCAGCGGGGAGCCTGCTTCCTCCTCTCTCTGTCTGCTTCTCTGCCTACTTGTGATCTCTGTCTGTCAAATAAATAGATAAAATTTTAAAAAAAAATAACCACAGGTGCCATCAAATACCTAAACTGCAAACAGGTTAAAACCCTTTTTCTAAACGAAGATAATAAAGTTCCAAATTATAGGTGACTCTAATAGGGATGAATATGGACACAGGGATTTGACTGATGTCTCTGGAAGCGGAACAACAGTTCTGACTCACTGTGGGGTAGGGGGTGAGGAGGAGGAGGAGAAGGAGGGGAGATCTTTGGGGTGATTCCCCAGTTTGGGGCAAGTACAACTATATACATGGGAGGGAGGCGGTCATGTGAACGAAGGCCATAGATTCAAGAGGAAGAGCAGGGTGGTAGGTGGGAGAGGTCTGTACCAGTCTGGACATACATAAGGGCTCACTGTACCGTGCTGGCTGAAGCCATGGGTTGGGCTTCGTGCAAGGAGAGTGGATAGGACAGGAAGGCTGTGTGAATTGGTTAGGGCTGCCATAAACAAAGATCCACAGACAAGATGGCTTAAATAGCCATCAGACATTTATTCTCTTAAGATTTCGGAGGCCAGAAGCCCAAGATGTCAGCCGGTTTGGTTTCTGATGAGGCCTCTCTCCTTGGTTTCTAGGGAGCCATTTCCTCCCGCTATTTTCCATGGACTACAGCATTCTCCTTCTCATATACTTTGTCCCAGAAACTATGGCTTACTTCCTGTTCCTCAAATGAGTCAAGCCCATGCCTGTTTTCATGACGGTTGCCCTTGCTGTTGCCTCTCTGCAAAGTGCGTGCCCTGGCTCTTTGCATGGCTGGCTCTGTCTCATCATCCAACTGTCAGCTCAAATGGCACCCTTTGGGAGGAGAGAACTTTACCACTTTCACTGTCCCAGCCACCCCCTCACAGCACTGTGATTAGCTTCCTCCAAAGCAGAGACAGCACCTTGTCTTCAAGTGCAAGTCTACTCTCATTCAGTCGTAAGTTCATAGAAAGCAGCAATCTTGGCAGATCCTTCACTGCAGCACCCCCCACCCCATACTGGGAGCAGAGCTTATGCCTATTAGGGGCTATAATGTACTTGTGGAAGGGAAGGAAAGAAAGAAGGGAGTGAGAGAGAGGAGAAAGGAAAGATAAGAATGCATGGGGGGTGGCAAATGCAAACAAATAAGTAACATGAGTCCTAGGATGTGTTTATGGATGTGGCACTTTGGACTCCACATTAATTTGAGCTGTGGTCAAAGTACTGGGTGCTCTGTGAAGGTGGTTAGTAGGTGGAGGCTGCTCTCAAAGCAACACAGTCTCAAGACAATGAGTGGCCAAGAAGCAGGAAACAGAGGTTCAAGGAAACTTAATTTGAGACACTGGGCTTTAATTTCATCCCCACTGAAAAGATCCACACATCTTTGTCTCTTGCCATGACATGGGCCACCATCAGCTTTTTCAGTGAACTTCCATGGGTTTCTTCCACCTCCTCAAATGAGCTACAACCACAGGCCTTGAAACACAAGGCCATGCCTGAAAATCTCAACTCAGACACCCCCCACGGGGATCCAAAAGGCCAGATCAGGCTGCCCAGGGACAAGCTGTACCTTCTCTTTAGGTGCTAACCACACATCACCATTGTGGCTCTGATGTTGACCGACTAACCTTTCCCTTGGAATGTGGCGTCTCACCAAGAGGCCAAGGCACCTCCTGTACTATGTTCTCCATGTGACTGGCACAGTGCTTAGCACCAGGTGTGGTGTGACTTCTGGCACAATTATATATATCTTAAGGAAACATCAGACATTGGAAGTCTATGACCAAATGCAGGCATGATGCTTTTGGGGACCTGAATTAGCCCTGAATTGCCACTTTAGCCAAGGGCACAATGTAGGAGTGCCAGATAAATGCAAGGCACCTGGTTAAATTTGAATTTCATGTAAACGATAATTTCTTAGTATAAATATTTTCATGCAGTATTTCAGACACATTTAAACAAAAATTATTTGCCATTTATCTGAAATTAAACTTAACTGGATTCTATTTACTGAATCTGGTAACATATACCATGAAGGGAGTGCCTATCATTTTATACACACTTCAAGGCAGCTCTGATCACTCACCACCAATAGATAATTAATTAAGGCTGGAAGAAGACATATGCAGCCACTCATCAAACTTCACTGAGGATCAGCTGTGTACAAAAGCCTCGCAGGCACTATCAAACATATGAACTTTTTTCTAGAACAAAGCCTACTAGGGGAGATAAAGGAAGCAGGTAAAAATGAGTACCTGTTGAAAATGGTAATTTGTTACCTAAGCCTAGAAGAGGAAAACCCTGTCCTCGGAGATCAGGATGTTCTCCTGGACAATAACCTAATGAAGAGGCTGAGAAGTGGAGTTCCCACTTCCCACAGGGCCATGACGTTCAAGGGCAAGGATTGTGGGCTTTATCTTACAGACCAGAAGCCAGTGCCCTGGCTTCTGCATCTGCAAAAGGTGGGCAAATGCATCTTGCAACTGCAGAACCATCACAGGGCTGCGAAATCCTGATTTGATGAAGCTAGCCTGAGCCTACCTTCCCAGTCTGATATACCTCAGAGGTCCAAGCTCACAATTCCCCACTGAAAATCTTAGATTATTTGGTCACAAACCATACATGTGCCATGGATTCAAGGTCCATTTGAACATGTGTCCTGTGAAAGTACATGAACCTCCAAAATCCTAGTGTGAGAACTCTTTGGATTCTGAGGACAAGAAAGGTGAGCTAGGACCCAGTTGGGGGCAACACGGAGGAGGACCCATGCTCAGAGGCCTTTTTTGGCTTCTCACAGAATTCAGAAGACAAATATCTGAAGAGGGAGAAAAAACCCTCCTGAGGTGAACCATTATGAAAGAGATGGGTATGAGAGAAACTCCAGACAGTGTTTCTTCAATCAGTGTTGACGAGGACTAGTAATGCAAATGCCCAAAGGTGTGCAATTATAATGCATTCACCCAACACTGTATCAAATCACTGCATAATTCTATCCACAGGACAGATGGTAGTATATATTGAGTAAAAACTTCTAAGTCAATTTTAATTGTGTTCTTTCAAATACTGTTGCATTTAAAGTGCTCATGAAAGTAATCTGGCAGGAAAAAACCAAGTATCCTTTTCCTACTCCTCCTTTAATAATTTACCTACTACTGAAATTATTGAAATTTTAAAACTTTTTTATATGAATTCAAGTACCAAAAGTCAAAAAGAAACTAAGAAATTGCTTTCATAGTTTAATTTTTAAATTGAGCTTGGACATTTTCTTTGGCTCTAGAGAAAATATTTATGCCATATCTAGCATACATTAAAAAGGTATTATAAAAATTAACATAAAAATTACAAAGAATTGTGAGTCATTTAATTTTTTTTAAAAAGTAGATGATTTAGTGACAAGTATCTTACTCTTTGACTTGAGTTTTGAATTTTCACAAAACTGTATGCATTCCATCTAATACATGAAGTTTAAAATGGAATATGAATATAATGTAGTTGACTTCAGACATTGTTGTCCATATTAAATGTTTGATATTTTACAGATATGATTAAAGTGCCTAGAAACACAGCATATGTAGGCTCAGAGGGTAATTGTATTGTATCTAGAATACAATGAAAAAATGCTCAAGTTGTTAAAAAATATATATAAATGTAAATGTAAATACAAATATAACCAAACATCAGTATTAAAAATGGAAGTCTCAGAAATAGTTTTTTCTCAAAATCTCAAATACAGTGGGAAGCTGAATCATGTACAGGCACACTTCAATTTTTGTACTTGGTAGATATTGCAGGTTTTTGTTTTGTTTTGTTTTGTTTTTTATACATTAGAGGTTTGTGGCAACTCTGAGTCAAGTCTATTGGTGCCATTTCCACAACAGCATTTGCTCAGTTTTTGTCTCTGGGTCACATTTTGGTAATACTTGCAATATTTTAAAAGTTTTCATTTTCTGTTATATTTGTTATGATGATCTGTGATCAGTGATCTTTGATGCTACTCTTGTAATTGGGACGCCATGAACCACAACCATCTGAGACAGCTAACTTAATTGAAAAATGTGTGTGTTTGGACTGTTCTACTGACCAGGCAATCTATTCCTCTCTTTGGGCCTCTGTAGTCACTGAGATACAATACTGAAATTGGGCCAGTTAATAACCCTACAACGGCCTCTAAGTGTTCAAATGAAAGAAAGAGTTAGTTACATGTCTCTCACTTTAAATCAAAAGCTAGAAATGATTAAGCTTAATGAGGAAGGCATATTGAATGCTAAGACAGGCAAAAGGCTAGGCCACTTGTACCAAACAGTTAGCCAAGCTGTGAATGCAAAGGAAAATTTCCTGAAGGAAATTAAAAGTGCTACTTCAGCGGATACACAAATAATAAGAAAGCAAAATAGTTTGATTGCTGATATTTAGATTTAGAAAGTTTTAGTGGTCTAGGTAGAAGACCAAACCACAACATTCCCTTAAGACAAAGCCTTAGAAAGGCCCTAATCAGAGAAAGGCACTAACTCTCTTTAATTCTAAGAAGACCAAGAGAGGTAAAGAAACTAAAGAAGAAAAGTTTGAAGCTAGCAGAGGTTCGTTCATGGGGTTTAAGAAAAGAAGCCATCTCTGCTACATAGAAGTTAAAGGTGAAGCAGTAAGCACTGATGTAGAAGATGCAGCAAACCATCCAGAAGATCTGGATAAGGTCATTAATGAAGGTGGTTGCACTAAATAACATGTTTTCAATGTAGGGGAACCAGCCCTTTATTGGAAGAAGATGGTGTCAAGGACTTTCATAGCTAAAGGGGAGAAGTCAATGCCTGACCCCAAAGTTTCAAAGGACAGGCTGAATCTCCTGGTAGGGGCTACTGTAGCCAGTGACTTAGAATTGAAGCCAATGCCTTTTTTCCATTCTGAAAATCCTAGGGCCCTTAAAAATTATGCTGAATCCACTCTCCCTATGCTCTAAGAATGGAAAAACAAAGCCTGGATGGTAGCACATCTGTTGAAAACTTGGTTTACTGAATATTTGAAGCCTGCTGTTGAGACCTACTGCTCAAAAAGAAAGATTCCTTTCAAAATATACCTGCTCATTGCAATGTACTTGGTCACCCAAGAGCTCCGATGGTGATGTCCAGTGAGATGAATGCTGCCCTCATGCCTGCTAACACAGCACCCACTCTGCAGCTCATAGATCAAGATGCCATTTAAAATTTTAAGTCTTGGTATTTAAGAAATATATTTCATGAGGTGGTGATTCCTCTGGTGGATCTGGACCAAGTAAATTGAAAATATTCTGTAAAGGATTCACCATAGACACCATTAGGAACATTTGTGATTCATGGAAAGAGGTCAAAATAGCAACCTAGATGTCCATCAACAGATGAATGGATAAAGAAGATGTGGTATATATATACAATGGAATACTATGCAGCCATCAAAAGAAATGAAATCTTACCATTTGCGATGACATGGATGGAACTAGAGCGTATTATGTTTAGCGAAATAAGTCAACTGGAGAAAGACAACTATCACATGATCTCCCTGATATGAGGAAGTGGAGATGCAATGGGGGTGGGGGTTAAGGTGGTAGGAAAAGTAAAAATGAAACAAGATGGGATCGGGAGACAAACCAAAAGAGACTCTTAATGTCATAAAACCAACTGAGTGGGGTGGGGGGGGGAGAGGGGTTGGGAGAGGGTGGTGGGGTTACATTATATGTTTAAATAAAAAAGCTTAAAGAAAAAAAAATAAAAAAGGGAAAAAATAGCAATATAAACAGGACATTGGGAGAAGTTGATTCCCACACTCATGGATGACTTTGAAGTGTTCAGGACTTCAGTGGAGGAAATAACTGCAGACGTGGTAGAAATATCAAGAGAACTAGGATTAGGAGTGCAGCCCGAAGATGTTACTGAACTGTTATAATCTCATGATAAAACTTGAAGGATAAGGTGCATGGATGAGCAAAGAAAGTGGTTTCTTGAGATGGAATCTACTCCTGGTGAAGACTTTGAAATGACAAAAAAGGATTTAGAATATTACATAAACTTAGGTGATAAGGCAGCAGAAGGTTGACTTTCAATTTTGAAATTCCATTGTGGGTAAAATGTTATCAAACAGCATCACATGCTGTTGATATCACATGAGAAATTCTTCCTGAAAGGAAGAGTTAATTGATGTAGTAAACTTCATTGTTGTCTTAGTTTAAGAA
>ML109199.1:25859-110736 GCA_003697995.1 Taxidea taxus jeffersonii
TGTATTGGAAGACATGTTTGGTAAGCAATTCCTATAGCCTGATGCTTTCCTTTTCCAAGCAACTACATGTTTTTACACCAGGATGGGGTGCTTTACATTTCATCAAAGTCTGACACATTATATGAGCTACATAGAGAGGCAAAGGATGTGTGTAAACCAAAAAGATACGGCTTTATGTTTTTACTGTGCTAGGAAATCTCATGACTCAAAGCAGCCTGTAAGGAGTCCTTTTGTGAAATGAACTTTCCCCTGGTTTAGAAGTACTCATTTTGTAAATCAACTTGTTGCAATCCTCCCCATTCCCCCATCTGGCTAGGACACAATTTCTAAGTCCACAAAATAATTCGCACATCCTAAGAAGAAAGATGTTTTGAAGTTTTAACTCTAATGTGACTAGACAGTGCTGTCCTATGACAATCTGAAGCTTCTTTATGGAAAAACACTGATGAACTCGTGAACCAAAAGTGCACAACTACCAGAGCTAGACAGGTACCCCGGTCCTAATACTCCACTGGACTAGGGTTCTCCATTTGTCTAATACTGAATGATTCCAATACAGCTTTTCACCGAAAGGAAGCTCCTTAAAACTTGGATACACGATACCTTGTGAGGCTGGATTCCTATCAAGTCCATTCCCTCCTCACCTGGGGCACAGTGTACCCTGCTGCTGCTTCTTTCATCTGTCAGAGCTCAGAGGGGACAGCAGGCCCACCTGCTGCCCACTCCTCCCTCCCAACCCCCTGCTGCCAGAGACCCCCAAGGTCTTTCCTCTCACTTCTGTCCACAATAAAACTTGCTAAAGAAAAGAAACCTTCTCAATTAAATTATTTGGGTTAAAAAATTAGAATTGCAAGATACTTTAGAAACTATCTAGTTCAGTCTCTGTACTGATACCATCAATGTCTATCCTCCCAGATGCTAAGCTACTGAAGGTAGCAATTATTTTTTATGGAGTAGATCACCTATGAGTGTTTGGTGAATAAAAGAATGAATGAATAACTATTGCTTGAAGGTGACAGCTGTAGATATAGTATGGGTAAGCATAGCATGTTAATAAAAGTCTCTTTTTTTCCCGAGGAAGAATCACCTGACCTTGTGACTATTTTCACAAGATTCTGAGGGATTATCACAGCTGGAGAACATGATCCCTCCAGGAACTATAAAGAAGAAATCTTTTACTGAGATGGATGGATTTTGGGGTGTGGGCATATACCCCTAAGTATGATGCTTATGGATATACCCCTAAATATGATGTCTCTTTCATCTTAGGGAAAAAAGAAGAGACTGCTTTAGATTTCTTCAAGGAGGGTTTCATTAGAGAATTCCTGAAAGGAACCCAAGCCACCCTGGAAGTCCTGAGATGAGGCACACCTCCATCTTACTGGAGACAACTGGGAGAGGCATGTCAGCCTGATCAGGCAAACTCACACTTGGTCCCTGAGGGAGATGTGGAAGGTATCAACCATTACTCCTGGACTTCATTTTCAGATCCCCTTCCTGGAGGTTGCAGGTGTGTCTCTCAGGACCTGGAACTGTCTTCTTCAGAGAGCATCATGAGGTGGATTTCACACAAATGAGTCAGTGTGGTGTGGTAGAAAACCACAAGACATAAAGCCATGAGACCAGCCAATAATAGCTCCACCACATACCATCTGACCCAAGTCAAGCCATTCACCCTCTCAGGTCCAATCCCCTTTCCCATAAAGCCCCAAAACAATGGTGTCCACCCTCCCTATTTGGGGGTTGCTCATTGTTTGTTCATTCAACAAACATGGACCAAGCATCAACAATGAAAAATCACACACAAGCCAAGCCCTCCTGAGCTTGACAGAATAGCATGGAACGAAGTCTCTGAACAACTAATTACAAGTGTTCTCTGGTTTCAAAATAAAGAACAAGATGCACTGGGAGATTGTGAACAGATTCCTAGACTGGGGTTCAAAATAACCTCCTAGGGGAGTCACACATAAGGGGAGGGTACTCTAAGAATCCATTCATTTAATCAAAACTTCTGTCTAGCCTATTATGGGCCAGGAAGTGGACATGTGGCTGGGAATTTAGGAGTGAATAGGACAGATGCAGCCATGCCCTAATGGAGCATACAATACAGTGGAGGAGAAAGGTCATCACAGATTACACAAATAATGAATTAATTACTATTGTGAAAAACACTGTGAAAGGAAAGAACTGAGATAAAGTATATAAAAGTGCTCCATGAATTATCACATCTTTTATAAATGTTCCTCTCTGTTAAGAAGGCTGCAAGTGGCAAGAGGAGAATAAAATTAGAAGGAAACCTTCCTCTCTCCCTCTTTTCTTTTCTCTTTATTACTTTTTTCCATCCATCTTCCCTGTCCATAGAGCTGGTAAGACAACTGGTGTGAATAATAATTGAAGTGTCAGATTTAAATGTGACTAGTGTTATTTTTTTCTGAATGCTTTTATCTAATACTTATGAACTGGAATAATGAACAATACCTAACTTTATTACTAGGAGGAAATTTAAAGCCACTGTTTCCATGCATCATGGGTACCTGGAGAAGGGGTAAAGTGCAGAGCAGTTACAATACTCCATGGGGTAAATTGGGATGAAGGTAATCTAAGAGATTTTTAAAGAGGAGCATCCATTAAAGAGAGAAGACCTTCTCTTAGAAAACCCAGTGCTCAGGCTGCACAGAACCAAGACAGAGAAAACCCTCAGGCCATTCCAGGAAATGATGGAAAAAAGCAGAACTTTTAATAAGTTTACTATAAAAAATATTAAATTTCAAAGCCAAAAACCAATCTCCTAAGCCTGCAGGAAAACCTTAGCTCAGACTATTTTGTAAACACGACCTAATCTTTATTGAAGACAGCATCAGTTGGGATCTGGCTGCAAAGAAGCTGGGCAAAAAGAACACAGTCACCTGTGGCAGGATACCCGTTGTCAGTCCCTGAAGAAAGTCCACATAGCCACCCACACATTTTTAGCGAATGTTTAAGTCACTCGATTTTTCTACATGAACTGTTTCTTCTCCAGGAAGAACAGCTTGGAGAAGCAGGAGGCCCTATTTGTGCCAAAGGTGTGGCTTGGAAGCCCTCCCCAACAGTCAGAGCCTCCCACCGGGCAGACCAGGAAAGAGAGTGCAATTGTGGGGGTGACCTCCTTGGGGTCTAACATGGGGTGGATGGCCACCCAAGTGGAGGCGGTTCCTGAGCAGATACAGATAACTGCTGAAATATAACAACCTAATACTTTTATCATGCGGAGTCTACAGCAAACACTGCCAACAATGCATGAAGGAAAAAACTGTCTAATACTTTAGCATGGAGCACAGAGCGGCCATCAAATCCATCTCTTCATAACTGTCCCCTCGACTTTAAGAGCTAAGCACACATTACCACAAAAAATAAGTTCATGAAGACCTCATGCTGCTAAGTATGATGTCAGATTTCATAAATGATGACATTTTTAAGATACTATATTGAAGTATAATATAAAATAAAAAAGCACATGTATGAGGAGCATATGGCTAGATGTATTTTCAGAAGCTAATCATGAAGCTTTATGGTCAACTTCCAATAATCTTTAAAATATGTGATAATATGAGACAAAAGTGGAAAGAAAAAAAAAGGAGCCAAAAGGCTGAGAGGTCTTCTTATGTTTTTTTAATCTCTGGCTGTACAACACTGAATAAATCATTGACTTCTTTTGGTCTTCATTTCCACATCTAATCAGAATAGACAACTTCTAAGTGCACCTCCTAGTCTAAAATGTTACACATTGAAAAAAAGAAGTTATACATTGAAAAAGTAGCCCACTCTAAATTCAAAAAGTGCTTCTGAATGGTATCACTTCAAGAGTATTTCAGGCAATTCATTTGTGCCAAAATGCTATACTAATACACTATTATACTAGGGAGATCGTTAGATTATGCTGTAATCTTTTCTTCCCTCCCTAGGCCAATTCCTCATACATACAACCAGCAAGAAACGTATGTTTCAGAAACAATAAAAATTAGAGGCAGAGTGCTGGCAGCAGAGCCCAAGCAGGCCCTGGGAGCCAACCATATTTTCTGGGGGAGCTGAAGTATCAGAGCTGCAGGCTCCTTGATCCTTCTGCTCCTAGTCTTAGCCCCAGAGAGCAAGCAGGCCTGAGCCACCTCCCAGGCCCAGTACCTTGGGCTATGGACATGTCATCTGTGTATACTTAAGGTATACTTTGTACTTCAATGTATAACATAATTCTGACTTTTTGACTACAGTAATCTCTTAAAATCAGTCTTTTCTGAACAGTGTGTTAATACCATTAACACAAGAGTGTGTTAATACTTGGGCTTGGTAATAAGATGTCCTTGCTGGCACAGGTAGTGTCATTTTAAGAGTGCACACACTTACACTTATCAAAACTACATTAGGTCTATTAAGCCAGCTTTCACCTCAATGTGATTAAAAACATATAAGGAGAAATATATAATGAAAAAGATTATTCTAGGAGCCAGGCCACCTTTTATAGGGAATTGTAGTAACTCTGATCTATTAAGGATCATATATTACTGTTCTAGAAACTAAAGTCCCTCAAGTAGAAAAAGTTAATGCATCTTCTCCAAATACTTTATGTACTAAGAGATTTCTGTTCTTCCTCTCAGAGCTGGGAGACATTTTCAGGTAGTAATTTTGAAAGGCTGTCAGAGAAATCTGCTGTCTCCTCTGGCATACATGGCAATGATATATCAAAGTGCTCCTTAATAGTCTCCTGTCTATTCAGTCATCAGCATCTACTGAGTTCATCCTATGTGCTTGTTACTGAGTTCGACATTAAAGAAATCAAATCAAACACAGCATTGTTGCCTTCAAAGGATTTGTAATCTTTCTGGATAGACAAACACATAAACAACTTAAGTAATAAATCACCACCTTGGAGGTTGTATGAACTTATAGGCTAGATAGCAGAGAAGGCCCTATTGTAGGTGCTGGGAAGATTATAGTCCAAAGATATGGTAAATATGAAATTTACTTATGGACTAAGCTATAAGGCATGAAATGGCAAAACTTATGAAATTATCAGTTATTGGGACGCCTGGGTGGCTCAGTTGGTTAAGTGGCTGCCTTCGGCTCAGGTCATGATCCCAGCGTCCTGGGATCAAGTCCCACATCAGGCTCCTTGCTCAGCAGTGAGCCTGCTTCTCCCTCTGCCTCTGCCTGCCTCTCTGTCTGCCTGTGCTCGCTCTCTCTCTAACTAAAAAATAAATGAAATCTTAAAAAAAAAAAAAAATTATCAGTTATCTGTACTAATGGGAATGTAAGTTTGCAGTAATTTTTTTTTTCTAGATAATTGACTAAAATAAGAGGGGGTCCTTGAGAAAGGCTTTAGCCAAATATTTTGCCACTAGATCCTTTACAACCTCAAATGATCTACCAATCTTCAGTAATCTCAATAGAAATATGTAGTTTGATCATCTGGAAAACAGCTGAAATTGTTATTTCTGACAAACTGCAAAAGTATGTTAAAGTCTAAATTGCTACTTCAACACAAGATGTTCAGATTATAGGATAAAAAATACTAAGAAGCTATATATAATCACTTATAATGTGGCTATTAAAAGTTCAGTAGTTTAAAAAGATCCTTACAACTGGATATGGTTGTATATTTAAATCATTGGGTCAAATAAGAGATATATAAACATTCAGATCACTTCAGTTAAAACCAGTGTTTTTCTGAAACCTGTTACATTTACATGCCTTTTGATTATTTAAGTTCATAAGAAATAAAAGTTTTATGTCTAGAATGTGAACATCAATATAACATTGTGAGAAAATCTATCATTCTGGGAAAAACCGAAGTTCCCATTGATAAAAGCTTAATGTTCATATAAACACATGCTATATAAAATAGCAAATTCTCCTAGTCACAAATAGCCTTATTTTTTCCTATCAAAGTATTCTAATTATTAGCCCCAACTGTCTACTACAGATTATTTAGCAATCAGGAGATTCACTGATTTATTTATAAAGTTTCTAAATAGCTGATTTTCAGATATTCAGCACGCATATCACCACAGAAAAGATTGCTGATGTACTTTTAATCTTTGATAGTGCCCCCCCTCCTTTTTAATCCAACTTCAGAATCAAATTTCTACAGTGGTAAATTTTAAGTTTAAGGTTATACAAAAACATGGCCACTATGTAAGGTTTTAAAATATATATTTTGTCTTCTATTTCAAATGCAGTATTTTGTTTGTACATACAGAGAATTAGTCTATCCTGCATAGTCATTTTCATATAAAAATGTTCATGGGCATTTAATCTACTGACTTTTTTGGATGGTTATGTGAGATCATGTAGAACTAAAGAAAAAACTGGGAGTAAATCCTAATCCAAAAGCTAAACTAATTCAGCCTTTTGTGAATAAAAGCACCTCAAAGGTGTTTTATCTGCAGAGTTTCTTTGGGCTAAAAAATTTACAAGTTCACAATGAACCAGGCATTAATTTTATTAAAAAAAAAATTCTTTTTACAAGGAAAGCTCCTTTACTTGGTTCATTTTGTCTCCTCAATTAAAACACAGTTTCTGAGCTATTATATTTTCCTTCCATTTAAATACTGAATACACACAGCCTGACAGAATTTTTCCCTTGTTGGAGAGCTTGTTCTATTTCCTCCAAACTAGATAAAGTCCACTCAGATGCGTTGATGGGAGCCTCCCTCCCCCCTTCATGCCTTCCCAACCTTGGATGTCTTTCCCGTCCTCCTCCAGCATATTCTTGGGTGGGCAGAAACCTGGGGAGACGCAGCCACCAGGCAGCTTGCTACTCTCCTAAAGCACATCTGGGCTTTATATCAGGCCTTTAATTAATCCTCAGTGAAAGCCAAGCTATGACATTTTGACTGGGCAGGCTCCAGTTCTGGACAGGTCTTGATTTATTACGACTGAGTCTCAACCAACTTTGATTTATTTCAGCTTTGGGGAGGAGGGTAAGCTCAGAACAGAAAAGTGCTGTTGAATGTAGAACACGTGATGTCAGCACAGGACTTCCAGACTTCGGAGGGCTGTAGGCAGGACAAAACGGTTCAGAAGAGAATGGCCTCTGAGAAAGCCATTTAAAAAAAAAAAAATTGAAGATTTAAATAACCCAAAACTGTACATAACAAAATAAATGCAATCATGGATGAGAGAAAATGGCTCCTGACACAGCTGGCTGATTGCAGTGGGGTAGGAAGCCTTGGCCTTATCTCTTCCAAAAGGACAAATCCCAGTGGGGTATTAGTGTTAATCAGGGCTCTCATTTGCATGCAGCTAGCAGTGGCCCAGCCAGGCCTCTCCTTCTTAGCTGTGGGGAAAATTCTTCAGGACCCATTTCCTGGTTAGCAACACCAAACATCTTTTGGCTGATTAAATAAGGTCAGATTTCCTATGCTGACTTTTTTTTTTTTTTTTTTTAAGACAGAATAAGCCAAAGAAGTTACAGTGATTTGATTAAACAAAGACAAAAGAGTTAATAAAGTTAACTATTGAATTTGTCTCTCATGGGAAGGCTATCCATAATACCCTCCCCTGACTGAAGCTTTGACAATGTGCTGAGCTCACTGCCATCTGGAGCATAGCCATATCAGAATGGGGACCCCCCCAAGTATCAAATGAGCATCCACAGATGGAAGTTCAGCTAATGCTTCTCTACAGAGTCACCTGGCCTAGCCTGATGCTCAGCACACAGCAGGGGCTTCTACCACAGGATCATGGACTACTGACAAGCCCTCTCCCCTCCCTGGAGCACAAAAGCTGGCACACGTGGTCCCTGCCTAGTGTCATAAGGAACACATGGATGACAAAAGAAAGTGTCAAAAATATTGCAGGCAAAGTGAACAAGTTACCCAAAGGGAGATAATGGTAGAAAAATGGGTTGGAAAAAAAAAAAAAAAAGAGGTTAAGTACAGGAAAGGGAATAAAGGCATCAGGGATAAAGGCAGCATGGCCTAAGAGTAGAAAGCCCATTCAAACTCCATTCGAACTACTACCCACACATGCTCTGGGCAAGTTACTTCACCAAGTTGAGCTGCCTTTCTTAATGGGCAAAACGGGATTAAAACACCTATTCTGCAGGGCAGCTGTGAGGAGCAGAGGACAGGCTTGGAAAGCTCCCTATCAGCTTCGACATGGGCATTCCAGGTGCTGACAACATAGGTAGAGTGCTATGAAAGGGACACACAAAAAAAGGTACTGGTGTTTACATGTGTGCCTGTCGGTACATGCAGGTAGGGGCTTTAGTGGTCGAGCACAACCCTGACGGGTGTCTGGGAACATGTGTGTAGGAGTCTCTGAAAAGGAATGCCCAGGTGGCTGCGAGTGGGTACCCTCTACCATACTGTAGCACTGACTGTCTCTTCACAGGGCCACAAATAAAGGCTGTTCCTAAAGATAGAGTCATCTTTACCTAAAACTACTGAACGAGTGATGCTTGTGACAAGGATTAATAGAAGTGTTGCTCTGTGATTAGACTTGAGGTTGAAGCTGCTAAGCACAATTGTTAGGTAAGCAGCACATTAGAGACTCTTCAGAGGGCTATCATGTTTCAGAGCTGGCTTTTCGCAACAACATGCATATGTAGAGGAACCATCTTGTGGGTGGTCGTCCGCCATTCCTGGGAGTGGTCAGTCACCGGCTCTGAGGTGGGGCGTGCCAGGATTTAGGAGGCAAGTGCTGAGCATGGTATGAGACACTGCACTTCGACTGAAATCCACAGAATCCCACAGATTCTTAGGCACTATTCAGGCTACACCAAAACACTAATTGCTGCAAATTAAATAACCAGGGTTGAAGTGAACATATGTACAATGAAATGCAATTGTGTCACTGAAGCCAGCAAATTGTAATTCTCTTACATCCCTTCCTTTTTTTAACCTAAAGTGAAAGTTACCTGAATACATCTATTCACTGATTTTGGAAACTAAACTCTTCACATCTCTGTGATTCTCCAGTTTCTCAAACAGATTTTGAAGGTGGGAGGTTACAGAGCCTTGGCTGAGAAATGCTGTACATTTACAAAACCTATTTAATGTAGGAGGCCTGGGTCTGCAAAGCAGTCCTATAGCTCCCAAAGCACTCTGTGCTGGAGACAAGGGGGAGGGCTCTGTCCCTTGGGAGCTGCCTTCTCATCACAGTGAGCCAGCGGGGCTGAAGGGGTATGCTGAGTGCTCCTTGTTCTCTGCAGGTCAAGGTTACCAACACCACAGCTTGCAAGGTCCTTCTTACCAGTTATCATCTGTCCGATAATACTGAGACAGCAGGAAGGGGTAGCCCCAGATGCTGCAAGGAGGCAGGAGTCTGAGGCACAAGAGGCACTTGTCCCTCTGCCTGACCACAGAGGGTGAGTGCTTAGACACCCAGAAAAGCTTCAGTCAAGTGCTGTCAGGATCCATCATTTCCTTTGTCAATTTGTGAATAGGATGATGAAGGCTGAGGGTAATATGTCCATATGTTTGCACCTGTAATCTCACCCTTAACATCATTTCCTGTTTTCATATATGTGGTTTCTCTCCCATTTGATTCTTGGCTTCTAGGGGAAGCCATACATGCATGGGAGTGAGTGTGCATTTGTGTGCCCGTGGGTACATCTACATTAACTTCCAACTCTCCCTCCAGCACACACTCAGATATTTTAAGACTCCATGTGATGCAGAGGGAGAAGATGACAAACCAGGGGGTGAGTTCTCACAAATCAAGGACCACACAGTTCTGTGTATCAATTTTCAGAGCAGAACTCTTGTACAATTTAAACAAACAAATCTGGCACATAGTAATAATTGTGACCTATGAATAGAGGTAACTTTCTACAAGTATTTATAAATAAGTTTTGTTTAGGTAATCGAAGACCAGATATCTGCTTTGGGCTAGTACAATGAAGTAAGGAAAGTATTATGAACACTCCTAGGAATGTCCTAACTTCAAGGGGGTCTTTCAGCTGAAATAAGTGTACCCTTTTCCTACAGGACATAGTGTATTTATTTTCCCAGATGAGTAGGCCAATAATTTCATAAAGCAAATATCAGTGATTTATTCACTGTAACAAAGCAAAGCTGTCATAGAACTAACACATAAGTTTTTCTCATGGTCAGCCAGTTTGGCTTTGGTGGGACACACGTTTTACAAAAACACACACACAAAATTTAAATTAATGTGCAGTTATAAGTAGGATGTTGAATGCTCATATATTAGAGATAATACCTGATTAATAAATGAGCTATATCATTTTTTGTACATTCCTTTTCTTACATTTTTCACTTAAATCCCCACCTAAGGTTTCTTTTTGAAAAGGAGTTTTCGAGTGTTGACCAGTTTTGTTCCGAACTTCTTTAGGGAAAAAATATTTATGGGAATCAAAAATTTCTTTGAGATGCATGTAATTTGGTTTGTGATATAAACCTCAATAAAGATGGTATCACATTAATGTCATCCATCCCAGTTAACAGAACTATCCAGAAAGGAACAAAGAGATCATGGAAAGTAAATCACTTCGTTCAGCCATAGTTCTTTCCTCTTCTTGATTTACTTCTTCTGATCATCACTCTGATCCTCAAACAATGTCATGGCAATTGAAAGCATAAATTGTTTACCCCTCACCTCAAAGACTAAAAAGTGAGATGGAGAAGTATGGAGTTTGTTGGGGCTATTTGCTCATATACAACTGGACAAGTATTGGAATGGTCTCTAGTACCCTTTTCCTTCGTATTTTTTAAATAACTAACAATGAGAGCAGAAATCCAAGAATCAGGAATCCTGGGCTAAAAATCTCAGGTTTGCCCCGGACCCATGGCTGACATTAAAGGCAACCCATTTTAGCTTCTAGGGGTGTTAAAGCATCCACATCTCTGTAGTTAGGAAAGCTATGCCAACTTGTTCAGAAAAAAATAGTTTGAAATCCTTGGAAAAGAGGATGCTATGTAAATGGAAGAAAGACAAGGATTCACGTAAAACCTTAGTATATTAGTCATACCAATAAAGTTATAAATGTTTAATTTATTTGTCTTGCTGTCGCTAAGAATAAAAAGAACACACCATGAGACTTGAGGAAGTTCCTTTTAAACAAAGAGTTTTGGGTTTTTGTAACTGTGAAGTTTGGCAGTCTTCAAAATTGAGTGGAATAAATCATACAGTACAATGCAGCTAAACTGTCCTCCAAAATTAAATAGATTCTTAGTCTGAAGCTAAAGCACTTAATTAAATTTAGTCCAGAATTCCAGTTGACAACTGAGTTTCTGCCAACCTCTGAATCACCTGTCTAAAAGAACAGTCACAATGAATCTGTCTAGTCTAAATCAAACACCCAAAGATATATACATGCCCTGTTCTTAATGGCTAATCCTAAATTAACAACTACATGCTTTCTAAGGTCCTTTACTTTAAAAATTCCGGGATTCTCTGGATTGCAAAAGGATCTTGCCCAGGCTTAAGCTGCTCTGTTTAACTGGTATCCACTGAATCACAGTGATTCTTGTGTGACTGCTTTTCCCCAAGGATAATCTGTATTCCAGACCTCTGAAGATATCCACTTGAGCATGGTGCTGGCTATAGCCCTCCAAAACCTCCATGAAAACTCTCACACTGGGAAAAAACTGGGAAGAAAGTCTGCCTGCTCTTTTGAATGTGAAGGGACTGCTGGGCTGTGGTCCGTATCCGTTACTAGTGGGACAAAAGGCCACTGACATCAAATCACATATTACTACAGAGAAAAATGACAACTTGCTTATCCAAAACATGGCATCATACAACCATCCACAGATGAATCCATTTTCTCACTGATGCACTTCTCCAGGATTCCATTAACTATATGTATGGATGCTGGTTTTAAAACATGCAACTCTGTACATAAAGACCTACAAATATACAGAATTTGTAGATCTACAAATATACAGAATTTGACTGCATTGTTGTTCACTACAGTAGGAGCTAGTTTGGAAATGTGACTGGAATGTGGCTAATCCGAGTTGAGATTGGCTGTGAAGTATAAAATACATTGTTACATAGATTGTAAAAACTTAGTAACAAACAAAAACCAAAGAATATAAAATGTTTTTATATTTTATATTATACTTTACACATTTAAGTATGTTGGATATATAAATTTGGTTAAATAAAATATAGTATTAAAATTAATTTCACCTGGTTCATTTTACTTTTTTTAAATGTGGCTACTAGGAAATTTAAAATTATATAAAATTAAATGGTTTGTATGTGTAGCTTGAATATATCTATTGGATAGTGATGTTCTATAGAATTTTTTAGCTTGATAAGGAAAAAGAAATAAATGTTAGCTTAAATTACTCTAGAATAAGTGAGGAAAATTGGGGTAAAAAAGATGACATTGGTGGGAATGCAAGCTGGTACAACCACTCTGGAAAACAGCATGGAGATTCCTCAAAAAAGTTGAAAATAAAGCTACCCTATGACCCAGCAATTGCACTACTGGGTATTTACCCTAAAGATACAAATGTAGTGATCCGAAGGAGCACGTGCACCCGAGTGTTTATAGCAGCAATGTCCACAATAGCCAAGCTATGGAAAGAACCTAGATGTCCATCAACAGATGAATGGATAAAGAAGATGTGGTATATATATACAATGGAATACTATGCAGCCATCAAAAGAAATGAAATCTTGCCATTCACGATGACGTGGAGGGAACTAGAGGGTATTATGCTTACTGAAATAAGTCAACTGGAGAAAGACAACTATCATATGATCTCCCTGATATGAGGAAGTGGAGATGCAATGTGTGGGTTTGGGGGGTAGGAAAAGAATAAATGAAAGAAGATTGGATCGGGAGGGAGACAAACCATAAGAGACTCTTAATCTCACAAAAGAAACTGAGGGTTGCTGGGAGGAGGGGGGTCGGAAGAGGGTGGTGCAGTTATGGACACTGGGGACGGTATATGCTATGGTGACTGCTGTGAAATGTGTAAACCTGGCGATTCACAGACCTGTACCCCTGGGGATAAAAATATAAATTAAAAAAAAAAAGATGACATTGGGCTGTATAAATGATTTGCTTCAGTGAGGAATTTTACAGGGTCAAAACATGAAAGCATACTCTGCATCACTGAAAAAAAAACCCCACATTTTATACTAGATGGTAAATAGGACATTTATGGAAAATGTGTTCATTAAACTAGGTTCATATTCTCAGATTATGACTCTTACACTATGTAGGATGCTAGCTCCCTCACTCTGAAGAGGAGAAAGTTAAGATACAGGATAGGATGATAAAGTGATTTGCTTGAAGCTCCACAGCCTAGTGGGCAGCAAGCAGCAGAGCCTGAGGACCCGAAAGAGCAGGAGGCATGCTCTTCACCATGGCACACAGCCTTTTTATGTCAGGCTATACATTCAACTGTCTTCACCACAAGATGTTCTCAAGATGAGAAAACAGAAGGCACAAACAAGCCAGATTTCATGTTCTATTTGGAGAGAAGTTCCACAAACATATATTTTATTCTAATAAAACTAGCTTATGAGGTTAGTGCCATCTAAGAAATACATGACAGAAGAATTTCCCTGGGTGAGTTGAGTATTAACTCTTAAAAATTGCTACTGAAAAGTTGGTTTTGTGTTTTAAGAAAAATCACAGCTAACTCGGGAGAAAGGGCATTTAACTTCATCACAAAAAGTTCATTTTTTGTTCACTTAAAATTGTTCTACAACATTTGTGACTGCTGCAATGATTTCTGCATGAAGATGGTCTGGTTTATTTATTCATCCTAGTTACTGAAGTACCTCGTTCAAAGTGGTCTGATATGGGATAGGTTCCCATAGTCTGGCCTCTGCAGTCAGGGATACAGTGAGGATCTAGTTCATTTCTAACATAAAGAAAACAGCAATACATACCATATATTTGATCTGAGTAATAGAGCCATCCAAGAGTAATGTTTCTAAAAGTAACACGCTTTCTCTACATACTGATTTGAGTAACCAGAGCTAGGGAAACTGTCTCCAGGGACATGCTAATGTCTCCCAAAGAAGGCCAGTCAGAAAGTTCAGCTGTTCTATCTTTGGACCATTAATACTGGATGTTGAGTCAGGCTACATCCCAAAACACCTACAACTGAAAAGTAATTCTTCTCAAATGAAAACTGGCATATTAAGTGTACCCTCTGGGTTTGGGGAATGTTTCCCATCCCAAAATAAATTTTTAAACACAAAGAGACAGTTAGAAATGGTCACTCCACTGATAACTATGTTTTATTCAGTAATCTGTGAAATAAGGAAAAAGTGGCAAAAAAAGAGAAAGAAAACCCAAATGCATAATTTTATATTTTAATTTCCTTGTCCCTGTTCTTTCTTCCATTAAAAGAAATGTGGAGTTTGTCAAAAGAATGAACAGAAATCACGAGAGTACAGTAGGCCTTCCATGTCGCATTGGCTCATTTTCAAGGGAAAAGAATTATAGCAGAGAAAGGATGTTGCCACATGTATACAATAATAGCATTAACCATTCTGACTTGCAACATAAATTGAACCATTAAAGGATTTAAATGTTCCTCATTAACTTTTATGAGCCTCAATTTTTAACTTTTTCTCTTCCTCTTAAAATTAAAAAATGAGCATTCCCTTCAACTTTGTACACTGTCAAGACTAACATAGGAAGAAAAACACTACAAATAGCTGAATTCTCTGGTGGAGAGTATCTTTCAGTGTCCCCCATCATAAAAAATAGTAACTCTGAGCTCACAGTTTTTAAACTTCATGGAAGAATCAGATTTCATAGTCCTATACTTTTAGCCTTTACCATCCCTAGTCATCAAAAAGGAGTGACCTAATTAAGTATTTTGGAGAGGGCATTCTTTTTTTTTTTTTTTTTAGTCCATTCTATGTGTAGGCATTAGGTTAAGCACTTTAATTTTATTATCTTATGTAGTAAAATTTGTCCCCAAATGTAATGCCTATTGCTTGATGAACATGATACCTATTTTTTTTTTTAACATGATACCTATTTTAAAAAGTAAAAGAGAGAGAGAGAGAGAAATACCATGAGGGTCTTCCTCTCTCCAGAGCTTATGTATCTGAATTCCACATAATATCAAATGGATGGATGGATGGAAGGAAGGAAAGAAGGAACGTAGTCAGGCAGTCACATATACAAATAAAAACCTTTTGATTCCACGTTACATTAAAAAGCAGCATTTCAGAAAAGAGAAAATAAGGGCATATATGGTGAGAAATTTTTCAAAATCTTTGGAATGTTACAACATAAAAATACAGAGTTTCACCTCCTTATACACATACTCTGTGGGAATATATCCAATTCCCAGATGATCTCTGAGTGCACTAAAAGGCCAAAGCAGCATTACAAATCACCTATCAAAAGCAGATTTATCATCCCTTTGGTCACACAAAATAGAGAGTAGAGAGAATCCTTCATTTACAAAATTGGCTTACTGTTATTGTTAATTTGATCCTTTGATCATTTGATCCTTTAAGAAAACTAGCTATTTTACAAAAACACACACATAAATATTAATTAGCCATAAAAAAGAAGGAAATCTTGCCATTTATGACAATATAAATAGACCTTGAAGGCACAATGCTAAGCGAAATAAGTCAGAAAGAGAAAGATAAATACTGTATGATTTCACTTACATGAACATAAACATAAACAAAAACAAAAGCAAACAAACAAAAAACTGAGCTCATAGATACAGATAAGAGATTGGCGGTTGCCAGAGGCAGGTCTTGGCAGCTGGTGAAATGGGTAAAGGTGATCAAAATGTTCCATTATAAAGTTTCATTATAACTTACTTACAAGTAAGTCATGGGATATAAGGTACAGTATGGTGATTATAGTTTTAACACTATACTGTATATTTCAAAGTTGCTAAGAGAGTACGTCTTAAAGTCCTCACCAAAAGAAAAAAAAAATGTAACTATATATGGTAATGGATGTTAACTAAATTAGACTCACTGTCATGATCAATTTGCAACATATATAAATATTGAAAAATTATGCTGTATACCCAATACTAATATACAGTGAACCCTTGAACAATGCAGGGGTTACGGATACCGACACCCTTGTACAGTCAAAGATTCATGTATAACTTTTGACATGCCCAAAATTTAACTACTGACAGCTTACTGTTAACTAGAAGCCTTACCGGTAACATATACAGTTGATTAACACATATTTTGTCTATCTATTATATACTGCATTCTTACAATAAAGTAAGCGAGAGAAAAGAAAATGTTATTAAGAAAATCATAAGGAAAATACATTTACAATGCTGTACTATATATATATATATTTTAAATCTCTGTAAAAGTGAATGCACACAGTTCAAACCTATGTTGCTTCAGGGTCAACTGTAATGTTACATGTTAATTACAACTTAATTTAAGGGGGGGAAAAAACCTAGTTACCGTTAACTGACTCTTAAGAAAACCTGCATATTGTAAGCATGTTTCAATTATATTTTCAGTCATCTTAGCTTGCTGGCATGTGAATTTGGTAGCCCATTATCTAAAAGACATTTTATAAGCATTTTCTTCTTCAAAGAATAGAGTGGTGTAATTCTTTTCAAAAGACCGTATTTTAGTCAGAGAAAAAAATAATGCTATGTCAAAATGACAATAATATGCATTTTTTTTCCACCTTGGAAACTTTAGACTTGAAAGAAGCCCATAGTGTAACTTTTCCATCACTCCTGTTGAATTCTAAGACCACCAGTGTAACAGCACTACTCGGAAAACCACAGGGCTGGCCTTGTTAGAATACACATACAGTTGCTGAGGAACAGGAAACGAAGCCAGATGGTTCTGCTGAGGGAAGCACTTTTTTTCTTTATAAAACCAAAAAAGCACTAATAGGTCAAACTCAAAAATGCAGATATGGCAAAACAGAAAGCTAACAGGGAGATTTATGTAAATAAGACAAGCACAGTTTTGCATTATGTTCCCATCCATACCAGTAAATGGATGTTGAGGGGTGGGGGAAGGAAGGAAAACACAGTATATCTGTACCATAGATCTGAATGGTTTTCTTGATGGGGAGAAAAGCTACCAGCAATAGCAATCTTTAAACAGGCACTGCTGCAAAATTTTGGAAGTCAATAGCATATGATTTGTGTTAGACTGAGCACCTATGAATTATCACAAAAATGATTTAAAAAATAAACCTTTAAATACAGAGTCTAAAGTAACTACAGTCTAACTCTGGCTTCTTGAACATCCAATTTAATGTGGTTGTTCACAATCACATGAAGGTCAACTGTAGTACAGCACTCAACACAAACTTCTGGGGTGAGGCCAGGAGAAGAGCATCGTGCTGCAGGTTCCCTGTCCCTCGCTCACCGTGGCCTGTGCAGAACCATACCATTTGCAAATGCACAATGGGACAAAGGTAAGTGTCTCCTGCAGCACCCAGTCTCTTTTCTTCCTTGACCAGAAAAAGAGGCTGAGAGACTAAAACCGCGGCAGCATGATCTCCCTTACCAAGCAGGGTGGCCATGGACCATGGCTCTGGCTAACAGAATGCTAGAGCTGGTCCCCCAGAGATTTGCAGCCTTCTCTTCCTTGACATAGTCCTTAGGGGATTTGCACAGGACAGCTGGGACTGTTGCCACCCCGGAGTCATGAGAGAAAGAATGACCACAGATTTGGCCCTGGCATCTACAAATTGTGCAGTGGCTTGCACCTGCCTCTGGACTTTTCATGGTGAGCAAAGTAACTTCTAGTAAGCCGTCACTTGTGACTGAGTGTAATCCCTAACGGATGCATGAACCACCTAGATGATGAGTCTCCACAGCTATGACAAAATGCATCCTACAGCCATTTCATTGGTCATGTGATCTGACGGATGGAAGTGAGCACAAAAGACTGCAGTTATGTTCAGACTCTGAACCAGCTGTGTTTTGTTATTTATTTATTTATTTCTCAGAAAGAGAGAGAGAGAACACACACAATCAGGGGAGTGGCAGGCAGAGGGACAAACAGGCTCCCTGCCAAGCAAGGAGCCTGATGTGGGACTTGATCTCAGGACCCTGGGATCTTGAACTGTCCCAAAGGCAGACACTTAAACAACTGGGCCACCCAGGTGCCCCTGAACCAGCTGTTTTATCTCAAGTCAGTGAGTATCTTTGAATAATGAATTGCTTCACCTGTTAGATGAAGGTACAGGATCAGAAGATGTATCAAATAATTTTAAATTAAATGAATCAATGAAGCCAATCTAGTTTTAGGTCTATTCCTTCTCAGGTATTCATTCATTCCATAAAAACACACTGAGCACATCCTATGTTTCAGATGCTCTGAAGGGCACTGGGAGCTACAAAAGAAGGTCAGCATGGTGATTAGACATTGAGAGCTCTGTGTCTAAGAAGGCTGCCCAGCTAACTTGGGATAAGTGCTCTGGCACCAGGGACTCAGAAGGCTCTGAATAAAGGGTGACAGGACTACAGGGAAAATGGTCAATCCTTGTGGTTCAGTGCTGGGGAAGAGAATAAACAAAAGGAAGTAGCTCAGAGTGATCCCCAAAGTAGAGCAGAATTTTGAGAAGAAATGAGCAGTCCAGCTAACCACCTCTCAAACATGCTACAAAGATGGAAAGTAAACTATACCTGAAGATCTTAAAATTCTTGCTGGTGGGATATCAGCAAAATATCAGCATGATACCACAAAAACTCATGTGATAATCATGGTTTTCATGTAATTTAGGTTTTCATGATCATGATGTTTTTGCTACTCTATTCTATATGGAAAACACAGCTGTAGGAAAATGAAAGGAAGCCCACTATCCACCTAGTCACAATATAATGCTGTTCACGCAGTGCAGAAGGCACATCAAGTAGAAGAGGGCATACCAGAGTAGTTTATCATGCTTTTAAGAAAGGTTTCATTGAGCAAAGCCGAGTGGTTAATACTCAAAACCCTGAAAATGAGGGTCTTTGCTAACAAAGGACCCTCCACCTAACACATCAGTCAAAGGGATACAAATGTGGAAATCTGAACTCTGCATGAGAAAGACACCATGTGAAGGTGCACAATGAAGGAGAAGCCCCAGTGCACTGGCCATTGAAATATTTGAAGCACATTTGGGAAGTCACATTTTGCAGTCCCTGGATGGCTTTGTATTTGCACTAAATCAAGAAGGAAAATTTTTGTACATTTCTGAAACCACCTCCGTCTACTTAGGCCTCTCACAACCCCCATACTTGATGAGCACAAAGTTGCAAGGAGTCCCTGTTTAATCAAAGATGCTCTGCAATAGGAGTTTTTGATACCACCTTACCCCACCCACACAGAGAAAGAGACAGCCAGAGACAGGATGTGTGAGATGGAGGCAGGGGCGGTAGGATGGAGAGGAGAAGGACAGGAAAGAGGAGAAAAGGAGGAGTAGGTACAGAGGGAAGGGGTGAAGGAAGCGGAGGGAGGGGGAGGAAGGGAATATCAGTGCACCATGAGTTAGAAAAGATCCTACTGACATGCTTAACTAAGCCAACACAATTTCTTTGAGTCTTGCTAGACTTCTAACATCCCGCAGCTCTATATCACGCACAATTAAACAAGCAAGCCAGTAATTCATTAGGGATAATTTTAATAGATGATTCATTTGGCCCAGTCAGTCAATGATGCTTTGGTTTCTCAAAGGATCTAGCAGATAGTTAAACACAATGAAGCTTTCAGCTGCCACTGACAAAAGGCAATGGAATTTAAACCACCTATGCCATTTCTTCAAACTTCTTCAGTTTTTTTGAAGATAAGGATCAAATGAAATGATTTCTGTTAAACCTGTATTTCCTGTACAGAGTTGATATCTTCTTCAAATTATATGATTGTACAACTATTAAGCCAACACTTATTGCAGAGGAAGTCTCCCAATTAGAATATATGACTTGGCCCTTTAATTTTTGGCTCTTCATAAGTTTTAGAGTTTCTTTCTAACTCAATTTCTCTTATTTGTACTCTTTGTTTCACAGAATGGGTAGAAGGCCAGTAGTAAAAATGCAAGTCCATTTGTAATTCCTAGTGGGGTAATCCTTGTTACAAGGTCAAATTTTGAAGTTGGTGAAAAAAATGGCTTTAAAATCTCACAAGAATGACGCAATATACCAAGAATCAACCCAGAAACATTGTGCTATTTCACCCAGAGGGGCTGTGCTGAAGAGCCAGTGGGCCAAGGCTGGAACCCACGGTTCAGTACAAGGCCAGGGCATCTCTTTTCAAAGCCAGCTTTTTCATATGGAAAATGCAAATAATAATTCCTACTCTCCTAGTCACTGAGATTTGTTGGCAGAATCAAATCCAAAGATGTAAATGATAAAGCACTACACAAATACAAGAAGATAACCTTTGGGGGGTTAAAAAAAAGTCTGGTGAAAGCTCTTTGTATTTTGTTTTTAAACCTGAAATCTAAGATCCAATGAAAATCAGCACGTAATTCTTGACCTAAAGGAGATACTATAAGAAAAAACATATGAAACCATGAAATCTCTGGGATTTTGATCTTTGCAAGAAGAGAGAAGCCATGCCACACCCAGGATGAGTATTTGTATTGTGTGGACATGGTGACAGAATGGCCAAGAGGTAAGGGCCTCGGTCACCTTCCTGGAATGCAACCTGCCTCCTCCACGCTCCACCCAGGCAACCCACACACCATTGCCCCTGGGGCGGAAGCACACCACTCCACTTCTTCATGAGTCAGAAGCCGGAGGATGGACCTGGGAACAGGGATCTGTGCGGCCAGGGGAGGAAATGAAATTACACACTCAGAAAACCCAAAAAGATCCTGTGGAATACTCCTCTTTTCTGCTAGCTGCACAGTTTAGGTAGGTTTTCTACAGCTGCTATCATGGAACTCCATATAAGAATCCTTAACTTTTACATGTATTTAAAAACAAAGTCCTATTATTAGAAAGTGACCTGCTCTGTGTGTGTGTGTGTGTGTGTGTGTGTGTGTGTGTTTTGGGGTGAGGGGATACAGCAGACTGGGAGGAGGGACAGGAAGGGGGAAGGAATGGAAGAGTGAAAGTTTCCCAAAACAACAGATTCTGTGATGGAAATCCTGCTTTATCTAGAAGAATCCTCTATCAAATGAGAGTCAGGAAAACTGAGAAGAAATACAGTGAGGACCACACAAGTAAAGAGGTTTCTGAATGAGCAGATGACAGCGTTACCAGTCATACTGAGAGGCACTTGATCTTGTAAGCTAATGCCACTTTCGTGATTATTAAAATTCTGTTTGGTAAATCAGGACCAGTATCCTTCTTTCATTCTACTTTTTCCATTTGCTCATATGTCTATCCTTCTTTTACAAATAGGAATAGAGTCTAATGATAGTAGAAGCTGCAGATAATTGGGAAACCTACCACAGTATGAGAACATATGGGCACTATTCAGTTTTCCTTTATGGTCTGCAAGCAACGAGAGACAAAACTGCTTGAAAACATTACTTCCTGGAATCAAGTAAATCAATCATAATTGAAACCTAAATGTGGTAAGATCATATTCAGTAGGGAATAACTTCTGCTAAGTTTAGGAAATAATCTTTTAATAATGAGAGGAATAAAACACATTTCATATACATTCATTTTTATAAACTATATAAGGAAATGGTCAAATAGAATATTTATTGGGAATCTGCCATTCTATATCAAGCATGTTGGGAGGCAATTACAATAATGAGAAATAATATTCACTTCCTGCCTTCAAGGAGTTTCCTTGAGAGAGACTGGTAGTAGACAATTAACCACATCATATCCTATGTTTGTGGACAAATGGTTTGATTCTCAGAGATCTCAATCTACTTGGATTCTTTAGGAAGTAATGAAAAGTAATGAGTAAACCCAATATTTTCATAATATGAGGAAAAAAATAGCAGAAGTGATCTCAAATATTTTATTTGACTTTGAGAGAAAGCTGGGAAGCTATACTAAGGAGTAATTCTATCTCTTTAGGAGCTTAACTAATAATTTCCATGGGAGACTCAAATCAACAATGCAATGGCAGTTTTGCAAGGATTTCTCAATTTTGCCTTTAAGTAATACTGCTTTTATAAAGCTGTACTTGTAAATTAACTAGGCTTGGTGGAAGCCCCAGTCTATCTTTTCTAAAATGATAAAGGGATCTCACATAATGATATCCCAGATTTGTTCATTTGGAGCATATTGAGCCTACATGTGTGGTACCTCCAGTTTCTGGAACAACTGTAAAAGCTACATGGGAAAACCCTTTGGAAATGTGACCCCAAGAAGATGGTGGTGGCTTTTGAATATTCTTGAATCACAATAAGGTACAGAGTAAAGAACAAAGTATAGAACAAAGTCAATCACCTACTTTAAAGCTACTTAACTGGCAAGTCAAAGTGGCAGACACTCCATTCCTGCACAGCATCTATTCCCAAAAAGAGTCCAAAAGGTGTCTGCCTCTTGGTCTCACAATTGGGGCCCTGGGCAAACAGTCCGTGGGACAGATCAAAGGACCCAGCACAGAGATTGCCCCTGCGTTCAGATCAAATTGCTCTACAAAGCCACCAGCTATCCCAGCTTTCTTAAACTCAGTAGGTAGAAAAGAAGTAACTGACAAATGCAAATGATGCAACACTCAAGAGGGGATCAAAATTTTTGCCTCACCTAGAGAGAAAAGATAAGGAGAATCTTTGAGACTTCACTGCTATGATTCTATGGCAGAAAATAAGCAGAGATGTTTTCTAGCATAATACACAGAAGCAGAAAATAAAATGCATGTCTACACCTTACAGAACATTCTATTTGGAAGAGGTTTTTGGCTTTGTGGCTTTGGATGTAAAGGCAAAATTAACATGCTTGTATTAAAGGGTCCCATAAAGCTAAGCCGGGAACCTGGAGCCTGGGCTCCTGAGGGCAGCAAAAGGCCCTTTAAGTGGTCTGAGAAAGTCACAGAAAAGGGCCACAGGCCCGGGCTCTGTGAGGATAAAACACGTAATTTTAGTAAATGATTTCCTGTAAAAAAGCAGGTAAATAAGATAAAACCAAATAGTACTTGGGAATGGATGTAAAAATGAGGGTGTGTGTAGGGGAATGTATGTGTATGAGAGAGATCGCAATTTATGGGCGTTTTTGGACATGGGGCACATTAAAGTAGTAAATACTTGCAAATACCTTCTGTCCTTTCCAGAGAGCACTAATATAAAAATGAAGCATTTAATATTAAAGATATATACCTTCTACAGGCAAAATCATCACTAAATTTAGGTGATATCATAGTTTACAAGAGGCAATTACATCTATATCACATGAATAGGCTTGTTATTAAAGTTAAATAGCCAGTTTTCATTTGTGGGCAGAAGCAGGTGTGAAGTGGGCGGCACCAGGGCAAGGAGAGACAGCAGAGAGAAGCAGGAAGGAGAGGAGAATGTGAGGAAGTGCAGTTCAGCCAGGATCGGGAACAGCATGGGCAGGCCCCACTGGGGGTGGAAGGAGAAAGCTCCTGAAACTCAACCGTACACTTTAGATGTAAGTAAATGAGTGTGGTAATCTAAGTAACAGGAGGATTTTTTACTGTTTTCCTAAGACTGTTCTCAGGAATAGAACCGTGACTTTCTTGATACAAGCAACCGTTTCATGATCCACAGCGGTATGATGACATTTAGCTTCAGTGGGAGTGAGCAAAGGGTGGAGTACAAGCTTCTACCTTAATGTGGTTAATTGCTACCCATTAGAATTTAAATGGCATTTACACGAAGTTTCATAATCCATTTCCACGGGCACTGTATCTACTGAATATGCAACTCCACGCCGTATTCATTTTCACTCTTTCACATAAATGCACTTATACACATTTGCCAGCACTACTTTTCTAACTTAATGTCAGATGCTCAATTTTAAATTTTTACAATACAATTGAAAATATGATCGAAAAATGCATCCACCTCCTGTTTCTTAACTATCTGTGGATGAAAACTAGATGAATAATCCATCCTAGAAATTCTGCCGGTGTACTCTTCATCACTGAGACAACAATTTAAACAGAGCCTAGAGTTTCTGGGATTTGGGGGGTTGGCCACTCCTGTGATGTCATCCCTCATCACTCAAGACCTGGCCAGTGGAAATAAGGCAACTATGACTTTTCGCATTTCTGTTAAGTGAGGCCTTACCTAAGATTCTAGCTCCATGAACACTTTAGAGAATTCAAACACAACAAGATATGGAGCTACACTCCTAAAAAACAACAACAAAAAAATAGTAACAGTTTATTAACATTGTTGCAACAAGTAAGCTTTACCTTAAATAAAATCTCAAGATTAAGTTTAGATGGCATCCTTTTCTTCCAGATTTGTCTGAATTAACGCAGGAGGCAAAATGCTAGCAGCAGACTGCCAGATGAGGAAGAAAGGAAGGGGAAACACTGGTTAATTCTCCCCAGCTCTGTCAACAGTCTACTTCCCCCACTGCCAGGGGCTCCCTGGCTTTCCCCAGGTCTCTGGTATCAACAGAGAACTGAAAGCTGGAAGGACCATTAAGTCATGTAGATGACAATGGACAGCTAGGGAAGGACACCTAACTACCTATTTTCCCCAAATGTATCCTCTGCATCTTTGCCTAATATAGTCAATATAATGGGTTCAGCAAGATCTGATCACTGCCTCACTACATGCTCTCCTCCAGATATTTCTCTTCCCCCTGGACTATAAATGGCATAAAGAGAAAAGGGAGAGAAGCAATGTCTTGTCTCTCTGGGAAATGGAAAGTGAGCCAAGACCCCATTGTTTATGTTGCTGCTCCCCTCACGTCAATGTGAATGGTTATGAGAATGGCTGAGGTATCAAGCCTGGGCTGGAGTTTGGGCTTCATTCACCTCTGCTGGCCATGGTTTTGGGAAAATCATCCCTGACCTCTCCAACCCTCAGTTCCTTCATCTGTAAAGGACTTTTGTATATATCATGGGAGATAATGTATGTAAAGTCCTCAGTAAAGTTTCTGATACATACTCAGTGTCTGATTGGCAATTATTATTATTTTTCCTAAAACTAGCTTTCTAAAAATTAATCTATGATCCCTGCCAAAAAAGAAGGAGGGGGAAGAAAGGAAAGAAAGAAGAAAGAAGGGAGGGAAGGAGAAAAGAAAGAGGTATATGTGAAAGACACTATATTAAAATTCAGATGAATCTCAAAAATCCACCCCTAATAATTTGAACGTGTCCTGGATTGCCTTTGGGCCAGGAGAACTCTTCAGGAGCACTTGTCTGGTCAGTTGTTGGCAGTAAAACCTCATGATATTTTTAAAATGGCTTTTCACTGAGTCTTGGAAAAAGCTCAGACTTAGGTCACTTGATTACTCATGTATCCCAAGAGCAAGGACCCTCTTATGAGTGGTAAAAACTTAAAGATACTTCCAGTCCAGCCCTTGCCAATTAGCTCACCTTTCAGTATTTTCCAGCTATAGTTTTGTTCTAGCTAGTTTTATCAAGGTGGGATCACACTGGGATCTTGTTAACCAAACTGTTACCAGTTTTAAACATGGTGCCATTTTCCACCCCTGCACTGCTAGATGTTAATATATATTTTTTTTATTAAAAGGGTGGCAAAGTTAAATAAGTTTGAGAAACCTTTATTAATCTTAGCAGGCCACATAGTGCATTCACATATCCTAAGTTTGAAGAAGTCAGTCCTACAATAAAGAATCTGCTTACCTTTGTGAAATTTAGCATTGTGCAGGCTTACTGGGCTTTACACAAAGTTTAAAAGACTGTCATGTGTAGCAACTACAAGCATGACTACGGTAGGTACTGAAGAGAAGATATGTGGGAAGACCAATGCCCCCTAGAGAAGTTAGAGGTCCTCTCCTTTGCAGTTTTCAGGCACTACTGGTAAAATGTTGACTACCTGAATTTGCTTGGATGTGGTCAACAGCCTCCAGTGTGTTCTCATGAATACAAGGAGCTGCTTCAATGCATGTGGAGGGCAGCAGGCATGAAAACAGAGTGAGACAGTGTCATATAATTATGTAAGGACGATAAAAATATTTTAAAAGTTTGAATTGTCAACTAACTATATTCCATAAGAAGTGCAAATTCTTGGGGTGCCTGGGTGGCTCAGTGGGTTAAAGCCTCTGCCTTCAGCTCAGGCCATGATCCCAGGGAGTCCGGCATTGGGCTCTCTGCTCGGCAGGGAGCCTGCTTCCTCCTCTCTTTCTGCCTGCCTCTCTGCCTATTTGTGATCTCTGTCAAATAAATAAATAAAATCTTAAAAAAAAAGAAGTGCAAATTCTTGATAATCTGTGTTTGTGTAAACTGAGTATTTAGAGCTCTGACCCATCAGCACTATAATAGTTTTTGAACAGTAATTTTTTTTTTCAAATTGTAACAATAATTATTAGATGTTAATTATAGAATCTGGGCAGAGGGTATATGGCTGTTCATGGTAAAATCCATTCAACAATCCTGTAAGTTTATAATAAAATATTGGAAAATATGTAACTGCATAAAATTTGTTTATCCTGAAGTTCAATACAGTTTAATACAGTTTTTATATTCTTCAAGTTGAAATATCACTTACCCACTCAAATTAAGTTTTAAATCATTTTGATCTAGGAAACAAGACTATGAATGGATGTTAATGAACCTGAATCAGCAACAGGAAATGGCTTTGTGTAAATTGTTGCACAAATGTTTACAAGACAGAGGTAGATTCTAATCATGAATGTATAGCATATTAATGCTAATTTTTTACAGGGTTGTTATTATGCCCTTTTCACAGATGGGTAAACTGAGATATAAAACCCTAAGCAAATCACTGACAGTTAAGATCCCGACACTCTGTTTGTCAAAGCTCTCTACTCTTCATCGTGGAAGTTCATCCATAAGTAAAAAAATATAAGTCACTTAACCTAAAGATTAACCAGTATAGTATGCTTGCATATAAATGAGAAAGATTATATAATTAAAATGTGTGTAAATAAGATGCTATTATGACCTGTTTGATCTGTTCTTGCCAAGGCTTCTTTATTCTAAGGCTGATTATAGTGCCAGGATGTAGATATGGATATGCTTTAAACAAACAATGCTTCTCTTTTTTCATTCTTAAGCTTATTGACTTTAATTTTGGCAACATCTACTTTTAGTCATAAGTCTGTGAAGTAACCTCATTTTAATACATTTGTAAAAGCAAGGGATGGTGATAGTTCTTAAAAAGGCAATAGCAAACTATGAATTCTTACTTAATAATGACACTTTTTTTTAAAAATCAAGAAATTCAGACTTCTTTCAGGACCCATAAATGAGAACTATACAGTGTTTCTTACATCATCAACATGTGTTACTGTCTGAACCCCACAAGAATCCTTCACAGCAAGACCTACTTGTATTGTGGAACAAATCAGGTCTTGAATGCCAGTGAGAATGATTTAATTTTATAAGTCTGTTTCTCCATAAAATCTGAAAATTTTTAAATTCTTACTGAAAGGCCAGAACATTTTACTTTTGCATGGATGTTTTGGCTTCTTGGGCTCACTGTACTGACACCATCCTGTCAAGGAAACTTCAAAACAGCACTTGGAAAGACCTTTTTGGAATCTTTGAGCCAAAATGTATATAAAATGCTTTTATTATAAATGAAAACAAATGCATCCCCTTTGTTTCAAAGTTTGAGCTATACCAAGGACAAGTGCTAGGTGTGGCATTTTGGGAGTGAGATGATAGTACTGTCCTTCTTCCAGCTCCACTGAGCTCACAAAAGACTTACTTATTACTTATGTATTTATTTAATAGTGCTGGGCATTTTTTTCTGGCCTATTTAAAAAATGTCATTAATTATATTTTTTTATGATTGAAAAAAGTTTACATTCATTTCAAATATATGGAAAATACAAAAATATAAATAGGAAACTAAACATAACCAGTAATAAGCATTATTAACATTTATGCTGTCTCACTATCAAAATTTATTTCTAAGACTCCCCACTGAGTGTGGGGCCTGATGAGGTATCGATTTCATGACCCTGAGACCATGACCTGAGCAGAAACCAAGAGTCAGATGCTCAACTGACTGAGCCACCCAGGTACCCCTATTTCCAGGTTTTAATAAAAATTTCATTTTTTACCCTGGTGCAAAAAAAAAAAATATATAGAATGAAATTTGGTCTATTTGGTTCTGAATTAGAGAACAAGAGTTTGGAAAAGAAGGTATAGGCAGATAGCTAGAATGATACTTTTGAAAAAATAATGTATTCATTTTTATAAAATTTGCCTCATATTTTTAAGTAGGTTAGGCCATATAGGTTAGACAAAACAGAGTCAGCATCTATTGATAATATCTCCTTTCTCCTACTTCTTAGAATTTCTGAAAGGGTGGCCTTATATATCTTTTATATAATGTTCTTAAAATGTGTCTATATCTACTGTATATAGTAAATGCCTCTTTGTAAGGACAGCTTAGAACATATTGAAATGATCTAAATGTTACATTGTTCATAATTTAAAATTAGAGCTATTTTTGTCCATAATATAAAATCAGTATTAGGTGTTCAAGTATACACATTTTTAATTGTTATAAACAAAAACAATAACACTGCCGAGACTAACCTCTGTGTTAGCAAATAAACTACTTGTTTGCTTTCTTTCATAAATGTTCAAGTTTCTTTTTGAATCGCATCAATGAACAAGGAAGCCAGATCCGGTTTCCCAGAGAGGAATCATCAAAGACAGAAATAGTTTCCTGAACACAGGAAATCTGTAAGCACCTAAGCAAGGACAAGCGGACTCCAGGGAAAAAGACAATGTTACCAACATGCTCCTTTATGTCTGGCCACAGAAACCACCATGGATATTTAAAAGCATACTGATCAGGGAAAGGTAAAATATAACCATTTGCTTAAAAAACAATCACACTGCTTATACATATAACATATCTAACCCAAACCAAAAATTAATGTGTATTTAAGTCCCAAGAATGAAAACTTGAATTTCCCTTTAACTGTATCCAGAATTATGCAACAGTATCATTATTAGCAACTCTGTTTTTTAATGAACAAAATTCATTGGTGTGTAAAGTCATACTTTAAGAAATGTGTAGGGTGATAACCAGAAACCAAAAACTCCATAAGAATATTACTCTTAGAGGTACCTTAGTAGCATAATGTAAATCTGAAAGTCTTGGATTATATAAATTGAAATTAGGTAGTATTTCTTAAAGCCCTGAGAACTGCACCTTTATACCTAAAAATTCTTTCAGTAAGTTATATGTCTATTGGGCAGGCAAGAGGGAGAAGGTGCAAAAAATGAGAAGGAGAAAAAAGCTTTAAAAAGAAAAGAACACTATTCAAACATTTTTTCATCCACCATCCAAATGAATGACCGATACCTTCATTTTAAATAATGAAAAGAACAACTGTGAGAAGTTTCCATATTCAAGGAACACTCAGTGTAATCTATAAGTAAAGTTGAACTGTGGAGCCTTAAATTGAAATTAGTAAGAGTTTAAACAAATCTGCGTAAGCAAAATTTTATATGCTACCACCTCTTGTAGGTCATGGTTTTCCACTAGAGGCCCGGCATTGAAAACACCAACTGATGCAGGTCTTTTTAAGAACATAATGAGTCAGTTCCTACCTCTACATAGTCCTTGGCATGGCCCCAATCTCGTTTGGCATCCAAATTTCCCAAGCTGAAACATTCCAGTTGTCCAAGGTAAATCTTAGCCACTGATCGGCTAATTTTTCGAGTAACAAAATTAGCTCCTAAAAAGAGATAAAAAGGTGTATTATCAGTACAGTACATTTGACATTTAACAGTTTGGTGAACCAAACCCAATCTCAGCCTCTGGGCATTTCTTTCATTCTTATCCCCCCTTCTTTAAAATAAGAATTAAAAAAATGATCATTAACTGTCATTTAGATAAGTTAAGAATCTCTAATTCTAAGTGTCACATCAGCTCTACTTTCATAACAAACATTTTTCTTTAGGGGACGTCTTAACATTCCTAATTTGCTGCTGCTATATGTGACCTAGGCATTAGGCCAAAGAAAAGCTATTGGAATGCCAGTTTTTAAACAGAAAATTCAAAAGGGTTGTATAAAGGGAAATGCCAGAGTGGAAGACGGACATCTAAGACCACCCTGATTTTTTTAAAGAACATAAACAGCATATGTTCCTATTAATAAGGCTATTTTGGGGCTCATGGGGGAATGGGAGAGGAGAATAACTTAGCTCACAGGGTATAACTATTTAAAGGAAACAAACAAGAAATGCACTTGAGTTGCCAGTAAGTGGTGATCATTCTTTAGAAACCTGCAAAGCTATCCAATTATAAATTATGACATAGTTCCAAGTCAAAAGTTTCCCTGTACTATACTTACTGAAATTCCACCTTCCAAATTCACTTCAGTATTATGTACAGGAATGGTCTCCTGAATTTGGCATAAATATTTTGAAACGATGAAAGGGACCATAAATTGAAGAAAGAAGTGAAAATGTTTTATATTCTTTGGTCTTTAATGAAAATGTCCACTTTTAAAAGATTACAGAGTAGAACAAAATTAAAAGACACTTCTCAGATATTTTACCCAAGCCTCTGTTTCTAGGTAAGGTTATCACAAATACTAGGTTATGCCAAAGTCTCAAGGTAATAGCACACATAAAGTCAATAATGGCTGCATACAGTTTAGATAGATTACTATCATAATTTATCACATTTCAATAAAGAAATGTGTTCTTTTGCAGATTAAGCAGGGAGGTGAGTTATGATGAAAGCTTTTGGCTTCTAGAGAAACTGGCACAGGGATAAGGGGAATTTTTCTGAAGAGGTTTACTAAAATTTGGCAAGAACACAGCCCAGGGCAAGTGCAAACAGATACTAGATCACTTAGTACAAAAATCTGGTATACACATCTATAGCAATACCATCATTAAAAATGACAATGGGATTTCCATGGAAATCTAAAATTTTCAGTTTCTCTTAGCAGCTGATAGAGTATGCTCTGCTTCTTCCACGGCAGTTTATAAACCACAGAGCTTCTTCAGAAAAGAGCCTTTCGAAATGAAGAAATATTTAATAAGAGCAATCCTTCTCAATCTGCCACCCTTAGCAAGCTTTTATTCTCCACAGACTTGTAACAAATAAACTTAAATTTATAATTAAATGTAGATTTCTTGATGTCTTTCTATTTTAATAACAGGACTATACTATCATTCCAAATATACTAGATAAATTAGTGATGCCATATAATTAGATGAAACTCCCAACATAAAACAGTTCAGATTATTCTCTTTACTGGGAAGCAAATATTAGGGGTCCTCAGCAAGCGTGTGACCATGTTCAAACAGTCTATCTAGGCTCTACCCTTACTGTTTAGTCTTTCAAACAGTATTAACTGAGCACCTACCAAGCACAGAGCTTGGAACTTGTAAGTGACGTGGCAGCCCCTGCTCTCAAGTAGCACAGAAAGAGTAAGACAGACAAATAAATCAGGGTTGCCAGACGTTAGATGACAGATCTGCAAGAGGAACAGTCAAGTCTGGTAACTCCGTGGCTGCATGTGGTCAGGAAACACAGAGAAGCAGACTTCCCTGAGGTCCTGAAGGGTTTCATTAGGCTGTGAGACAGGGACGGTGCTCCAGGCACATGCAAAAACAGCGCAGGGACTTCTGAGTAGGCCTTTGTCTCTACTTCCTTATCACAACCTTGCAATGATCATGACCTCAACACCTCTGACGATGGCTATCACTTTAGCACTGTGCCAAGTGTTGCTCCATTGATCTATATATCTATCCTCATGAGAATATCACTTGATTACTTTAGCTTTATGGTAAGTTTTAAATCAGGAAGTGTGTATTTCTGGACTTTGCTCTTTTTAAAGATTGTTTTAGTTATTCTCAGTCCCTCGAATTTCTGTATGATTTTTAGGTTCAGCTGCCTAATTTCTGCAAAAAAGTCAACTGAGATTTTGATAGGGATTGTGGTGAATCTGTAGGACAATATGACAATCTGTAGGACAATATGAAGAATACTATCATCTTAACCATATCCTGTCTTCCAATTTATGAACGCAGGATGTCTTTCCATTTACTTGGGTCTTTTGAAATTTCTTTCAGCAATGTTTTGAAGTTCCCAGAAAATAAGTTTTGTTTTTGTTCTCGTAAATTTGTTCCTAAGTCTTTATTCTCTTTGATGTTATTGTAAATGAAATTGTTTTCCAAATTCCACTTTCAGATTAATTTTGAACATTATTGCTACCATTTGTTTCACTAATTAATTTTTGGAGAGACTTAAAATTATTATTTTTTTAAAAATTTGCTCCCTTCATTTTTTATACCTTATCACACAAGACTGACGTTTTTAGGAGAAAACTATATAAAATCATTATATATTAGAGTGAGACTTATTGGAAAACTATATAAAATCATTATATATTAGAGTGAGACTTAGTGGCAACTTTGCCCAACCATCCCAAGTGTGCAGATGGAGAGAGAGAGAGAGAGGCAGAAGCTAAGTAAAACTGCCCAACAGTCAGGACCAATAGATGAGTCTGATCCAAGCCTGTCTTGCGTGCTTTCCCACCTGTGCTGTTTTTACTAAGTCATGGGTGCAATGTAGGAGGTATCCTTCTTCAGATTAGATTTAAGTGGTTGTACATTATTAACATATCGATAAAGGGACTTCTTGCAATTATTTTAAATGCACATTTGATTTCTAAGAGCCTTAAACTAGAAGACCTTAGCTAGGAAGAAGACCAAGAAATGAAAAGTTAGCCCAATGACCAAAGACCAGCTCTATTAGCTACTGGCCATAGTATTTCGCACCAACCATTTAAAAGCTCTGAAGTTACAGTCTCTTCTATAAACTACCAGTATAGTAATACTTGCCATGTCAAATCACAGGATATGTTAATACAGATGAAACAATGCTGTAGAACACAAATCATTACTGAAATGTAAGGAATTAGGATCATCAAGTCCTCATTTGTAAAACAACAATAATAACAGGTACTTACCATGTAGATCTGATGTTTAAGTGAGAAAATCTAGGTAATATGATTAGCAAGCATTCAATAAATATTAGCTATTACTATAATTATTACATTACAACATTAATGGTATCTATAATTAAGCCTAAATGAAAAGCTCAGGTTTCTTAGTTCTTTTATAACTAGGTCTCTTAATTCTCTGGTGTTTGAAAATCTGAGCTTGAGAACAGATCTAAATGAAGAGCCAATTTCAAATGTATAGACTCACACACTGAAAGCACTAACAAACATTTCTTAAACCACTGCAGTTTACTTTTTCAGTATAAACTCATTAACAAAGAAAAAAGAGTGGCCACATAAATGTATATCCATAAGAAAAAGATAAATTAAGATGGATTTTAGTTCAAATCTTAGTTCTAAGACTGAGATCACGAGTTTTGCTAGCACTGACATAATGAAAAGAACAGAACTTGCACTTTGACAATATAGCATACAAGAAAAACTGCCACATTAAAAAACACCAAGATATGCTGGATAAAATATATTTATTATTTATTTAAACTCACAGCTGAGTCTCTAAGATGGACTCAAGTGAGGGGAAAGCTCCAAAGCACAGGTCTGGGTGGGCACAGACGGTTCTGAGCTAAGAACATGACTGGAGCACCATCTTCGGACCTGGAAATAGGCTTGAGCTTTAATATCCAAGCTGAGGCAAAGGATATGGTGTTGGAGAGAGGAAGTAGGTTATATACTATGTGAGTTAACAGTAATTCTCTTCCTTTTATAAGTGCCATTATTTTAAATAAGCATTTTAACTTTTCAGTTTCCTTACCTCTAAAATGGGATAATAATCCATACTAAGGACATAATAAGATACTATAGTTCAAAGGCTGTAGAACTTCTATCATTGTCAAGTATTTCTATTAGTTACAAACGTTTATTGTCTTGAATATGTTTACTGTGATCAATCTTTTAAAATAGTAAGGCTTTTTCTTTCATATTTGTCTGTATGTGACCTTCTCCACAGTTAGCTTAAGTCTGGGAAAAAATTAGGAGAGCTACTTCAAATAGTCAAAAAGAAAGTTAATATTCATCCCTATCATTCAAAATAGGATTCTGTACCAAGATAGTTAAAATAAGGTTTCATGGAAGAGTAATTTTCTAAATAATTTACTGTATCAAAAGCCAAGAGTGGTCACAATCCAAAGTTTCTCCCAGGTTCTGATGGGCATGCATATGGGCTGCAGTTTTTGGGGAAAGGAGAAGAAGTGGCAGAAAGAGTTCCCAAGCCACCCTGGGCAGTGGAGGACACAAGCAGAGGTGGGAGAGGTGAGTTTTTAGTGTTCCAACCAGCTCCTTGGGATAACAAGTAAAGTATATTTAAGAAACCATTGAGAGGAGGAGCCTTCTCCTTACTTCATGTTGGGGAGTCTGGGGAAATCTCCTTAGGATGCCACCTGGGATCTGACCTGAGGCAGCTACACCATGATACACTGAATAGGGCAGGAACTCCCTCAGAGGGCAACTGTGGTGCTGTGAGACCCAACAGGCCTGCCCTGCAACACTGAATGGGCCTGAGGTAGTGAGAGAGGAAGCCCTGTGGTTGAGTCTTGGCAGTAAAACATGTAGGCCACGGACTACATGTAGGATGAGAAAGTGGGTCTATAGTCCGTAATGCCAAGGAGGGGTGGAGTGAGGCTAATTCACCCTAGGAGCCCACTAGAAAGAGAAGTCCTTGAATTTGGTCAGCAGCAGACACCCAGAAGAACCAAGCCTGAAGCTAGCACCACCTCCTTGGCCACTAGGCGAGGGAATAGCTTATACCAGCAATACTGCAGCTGAGATTAGCAGTGTGCAGAGTGTACCATTGGGTCTGAGGATGCCAGCTGCCCCCTTGTCAACACCAAATAAGACACATACGTATCCCATATAACTAGATGCCGTCTCAAAGAGAAATAAGGGAAGAAAATGGCATATCTAGAGAAACCGGATTTCAACACTATTACAGCAGATACTTAATTAAAATTTTCAATTGAATTTGGTTTGGGTTTTGTTTGTTTTTATTTTTGTTTTGTTTTGAGAAAAGTATAAATTTAACCATTGGGACTGTGTGTATTTCCTGTGGCTGCCATAACAAATTACTATGAACTAGGGGGCTTAAAACAACTGTAATTTATTCTCTCACAGTTCTAGAAACCACAAGTCAACAGGGCCATGCTCCTTCTGGGTCTAGGGGAGAAACCTTTCTTTGCTTCTTTCTGAATGGTATCTGATGGTTCCAAGCATTCTTGATTCTTATCTTATGGCTGCATCACTCAAATTTCTGCCTTCATCTTTACACCATCTTCTCTGTGTGTCTGTGTCTTGCCTCTTCTGTTTCTTATAAGGACACTTATCAATGAATTTAAGGTCTACTCTGATAATCCAGGATGATTTCTTCATCTCAAGATTCTTAATTACATCTGTAAAGACCCTTTTTCCAAATAAGGTCACATTCACAAGTTCCCAGAATTAGGAAGCAGGCATATCTTTTTGGGGCCACTCAATCCATGATAAGGGTCAAGGATTAGAATATTTGAGAAAATATGATAAAACACAAATCAAGCATTGTTATATTATTTTAATATCATCTTAAGGTAGTGGTGTATCTTTCAGGAGCACAACAGTCATAAAGTCTCCAGTTGTAAAAGATTTAAAGGGATAAAATAAGTTTCCTCTCTATTTTAACTCTGTTAAGTTTGCCTCGGTTATTCTGAATAGCTCCCTGGACCTCTTATTCAGATAATACACATGTATTTATGGTTTTGGACTAGAAATTCTGTGCATATACCTGTATTTGCCATTTTCCCTTTTCATCATTCTTTCTTGAGTCTTCTGGTATAATTTCCTTTCTTCTGAAAATACATTCACTAGAAGTTCCTTTAATGTAGGGATGCCTGGGTGGCTCAGTTGGTTAAGCGGCTGCCTTCGGCTCAGGTCCTGATCCCAGTGTCCTGGGATCGAGTCCCACGTCGGGCTCCTTGCTCGGCAGGGAGCCTGCTTCTCCCTCTGCCTCTGCCTGCCACTCTGTCTGCCTGTGCTCGCTTTCTCTCTCTCTCTCTCTCTGACAAATAAATAAATAAAATATTAAAAAAAAGAAAAGAAGTTCCTTTAATGTAGAGAAACTGACTCGTATTTGAAAGGTAATTTTGCTAATAACATAACTGCAGAGTGCAAATTGTTTTCTCTTAGCATGCTGAAGTTATTATTCCACTGTCTTCTGGTTCCCATTTTTTGCTACTGATAAGTATGAGGCCATTCTGTCATTCTTTGGTAGAAACATCTTTGGTATTTTGTAGGTCATCTTTCTTCCTCCCATTAAAGATTCTCTCTTTGTCTTTGGTATCTTGGAGTTCCAATTCCATGTGTCCAGACATGGTTTTCTGCATGCATGGTACACCCAGTGCTTCTGTATCCGTGTCTCTTACAGCACATCTGGAAATCTCCCAGTAATCATTTCTTCCAATATTGGCTCCTCTTCACTCCATTTTGTTTTCTCTAACTATTTCCTTTGGGTAAGGAACGCTAGACCTTCTCATTTCACCTTCCAATGTCTTAATTTCTTTCTTCCTGTCTTTCTCTGTTTCCATCCTTCCTTTTTTTTTATTTAATAATTTTTATTTCTTTGCCCTTCTCTGCAATATTCTGGGTAACTTCCTTAGATCCATCTAATTTTCCTTCAGCACTCTAATGTTTTAAGTCAGCCGTTTAATTCTTTATTTCTAAAAAAAAATTTTTTTTATTAACACATAATGTATTATTAGCCCCACGGATACAGGTCTGTGAATCGCCAGGTTTACACACTTCACAGCACTCACCATAGCACATACCTTCCCCAATGTCCATAACCCAACCTCCCTCTCCCTACCCCCCTCCCCCAGCAACCCTCAGTTTGTTTTGTGAGATTAAGAGTCTCTTATAGTTTGTCTCCCTCCCAATCCCATCTTGTTTCATCTATTCTTTTTCTACCCCCCAAGCCCCCCACATTGCATCTCCACTTCCTCATATCAGGGAGATCATAATAGCTGTCTTTCTCTGACTGACTGACTTCGCTCAGCATAATACCGTCTAGTTCCATCCACATCATCGCAAATGGCAAGATAATTTTTTTTTGATATCCAAAGTTCTCTTTGGCTCTTTTTTCCAAATCTTCCTGAGCATTTTTATATTCTGTTGCTGCTTATTTTTAAGTAAATAAAATGATTTTTATGATTTATCATTTTATTTACTTAAAGTTATCTTAGTAATTTTATATTCTGAATTTGATAACCCCAATATTTAAAGCTCTTGGGGGCTAATTTCTTGTTTTTTTTTTTTTAAGATTTTTTATTTATTTATTTGACAGACAGAGATCACAAGTAGGCAGAGAGGCAGGCAGAGAGAGAGGAGGGGAAGCAGGCTCCCTGCTGAGCAGAGAGCCCGATGCAGGACTTGATTCCAGGACCCTGGTATCGTGACCTGAGTCAAAGGCAGAGGCTTTAACCCACTGAGCCACCCAGGAGCCCCTCTTTTTTTTTTTTTTCTGTTGATTTTGATTGATGTGTTTGTTTCCTTGTGCATTTGGTGACCTTAGGAGCTCATATTTAGTCATCTTAATCTGCTGGAAACCAGTGGACAAGTCTGAGAATGGCTGTTTCCTCCTGAGAGTGTCTGCATTTGTTTCTGATGGAAGCCAGGAGATACTAACCCCTGAAACCTTTCGTCCCGTTCCACAGTCCCCAGGTTAATACTGTTCTGCTCTTCCACTTTGTTACTGTCTAAAGCCAACAGCTGAGCCTTCTAATTAAAAAGGCTGGGCATTACCTAAAAGCCTATTAAAAATCACTGTATCGGGCATGCCTGGGTGGCTCAGTTGGTGAATCATCCGACTCTTGATTTCCACTCGGGTCATGACCTCAGAGATGGAGGCCTGAGTGGGGCTCTGCACTCACTGTAGAGTCTGCTTCTCTCTCTCTCTCTCTCCCTCTGTCCTTCCCCCAACTCTTGCACTTGCACATGGTCTCTCCCTCTTTCAAATAAATAAGTAAATAAAAACACTGCATCATACTAAGTAAACGGAGTTCCTAGAGGTCCCTGTCTATTGGTGGGAGGGAATAGTCAGGGAGATGACAAATTTAGAGAAATAAAGACATTAAAAGAAATTATTTGTTCTGCATTTCTGGCTGCAATGCAAATAATTGTGCCACCCCATACATATTTATTTTTATTTTCATACTAGACATTCAGAAAAATTTGATTTTTTTGGTTTTTTTTCAATGGAGTATGCCTGTATATAGATAGACACACACATACATGTAGACAGACACACACATATATATAATGTACACACACACACACACACACACACACACACACACAAAGTATATAAACATTTAAACCTGAAATTTATATCACTGGTTTGCTTGTACTTTTTCTCTGGCTCAAATACAATTACTTTTAATGATTTTTTTCACATACTAGGCAAATACACTTTTTTTTTCCTTATGAAATCCTGAACCAGAAGATCGTCTTGTCTTGCAGTTCTTCCCCTTTACATTGGGCCTCACTTCCTGTGAGAACAGATGATTATGGCCTGCTGTGAGATCATTCCAGTACCAACACACAGGAGGCAGCTCAGATAAATAACTAAAGCCAAATTCCTAATTTCCTGGCTTTGTTCTTACATCTAATCCTTACATCAATGTGTGTGCATATATACGCATGTTCCTTGTTAAACTTTATAGTATAAAATCATAAAATATACCAAGATAATATTCCCCTAGTCAGATACCTTCTAAAACAAGTTTAAGGAAAAGAAGAACTGACAAAATTTATAAAACATACACCCTAAATTATCAGCACTTAACTTTAACACATGAATAGCAGCACACTTATTAAAATTAAAGAATTAGATCATCTGCTAAATCATAATCTTTACCAATGTATTACCCTTCAATAGAGACTTTGTTTTTGTTTTCATAACATACAAAATGCAAGAATAGACATCTTCTCTCTGCCTACTTGTGATCTGTCTGTCCAATAAATAAAATCTTAAAAAAAAAAAAAGAATGGACATCTTATGATGACCAAGTGGAACTAAGGGAAGAAACATGAGGGACATAAAGTAAGGGAGATAATTGTCCCTACTAGGGAAAATTCTGCTTATCACAGTAAACAAAATTGCTTCTTTTTCCGACATATATTTCACTATGGCTCTGTCTTTATACTATCTAACTCCAAAGAAGCAAAGTAGCTGAGAATGTGTGGAAATTTTCATTGTTTGTAGGTGTACTCATGAACACACAACTGTGTATACGTGAACACATACATACAAACATACACAAAATGTATCCCTGTCAGCATCCAAATAGTATTTGAAGTAACCACAATTTCTCTAAGAAAATTTCTATTTCATTGCTCAGTGCTTCATCCAAAAGCTTTAGAGTTAAAGATTATTTGGAGTTAAAGTACAAAGCCAGTTTGGATGATATTCATTGCAAAGCAGAAATCATTCCAATTTATCCTGAACCCCACATGAACCTCCGCCCTGGGGCCCTGCATTCCCCCCCAGTGGTAGTCTCTGGCCACCCCACTGGGAACTGCCTGGGCCATGGCTCGCAGCAGACTGGGTGTAGAAAGAAGAGACACTGGGAAGGTCATGGCTGACTGAGCAGACTGCAGAGATCAGAGAGCTCATACCTCATTTGCTCACCAAGTCCTGCCAAGAGCAACACTATTTAACTGCAGGTACTCAAAATCCAACAGGCATGCTTAAAGGAATCTCAGGCTTACAAGAGGACCATTCACAATGTGCATTTGTTGTGGATAGGTACCACCTTTTGGCAATTATTCATAAATATGTGTTTAAAGAGAAAGATTCAAACTACTTTGCTCTTTGTATCAATGTTCCATGTTTTTCTACTGAGAGTTAAGATGATTCAAATTCACAAATCCTTATTTCAAGGTTTCCCAGTTTGGCATTATTGACATCTGGAACTGTCCAGTACATTGCAGAGGGTTAGCAGCATCCCTGGCTATCACCCAATAGATGCCAGGAGCACCCCCTCCACAAGAGTGGCAACCAAAAATGTCTCCAGAAATTGCTAATTTCCCCTGGGGAAACTAACTGCCCCCCACCCTTGAGAACCACTGCCTTAGTCAAACAAACCAACGCTGACAAAGACAAAATCCCACAAAATTAAAACAAATTTATATATAAACGCTAACCTTACCCACAGATATACTGTGTTATTTTAAATCTCTCTATTCATTTGATACACTGACGAAACCATCAGAGAACTAATAAACATGAAATATTTAAATCATGATGAGACAGGGTGAGTCTTCATCTAGAGTCAAAGTGAATATATGAGTCTGGCCTCCTGAGGAGGGTGTAGGTGAAAGCACACATTTGGGAACCATTGATGTCTGGATGGTATTTCAAGTCCTGAAACCGGCTGAGACCACCAAGAGAGGGAAGTGAGCAAGAAAACAGAAATGGTCCAAGAACTAAATCCACTGACACTACAACGTTTAGAGGTCAAACAGATGAGGAGGAAGCAGTGAGGCTGAAGGAAAACAAGAGCATTGAAGAATCCGGAAAGTCTGGAAAGCGTGTGCCTGGAAGGTTGTTAATCATCACGACTGTAGGTCAGGAAGACAGAGGACAGATGGAAAAATGACCACTGGGTATGGTGGAATCAAGGTGATTGGTGATCAGAGCGCTTCAGAGGAATGAAGACAGAAGTCTGATGGGTGAGAGGGTTCAAGAGACAATGGAGGAGAGACTGAGACAATTTTATTTCAAGATGGGAGAAAAAGCAGTATCTTTGCATGCTGGAGAGAGAAATCCAGTAATGATGAAGAAATGATCCAGAAGAGAGGTAAAAATTGCTGGTGTTGTGTCTTTGAGTTGGTGATTACAAACAGGGCCTAGTGGACAACTATTGAGCTCTCAGACAGCTCATCCATGGGCACGGGAGAGAGGGTAGAGAGAACAAAAATTCAGATTAAAAAATGTGCAGATGTTCCCTCTGAGGGCTTCTATTCCCTGCTCAGATCTTAAACAAACACTCCCCTCTGCTACATGATTTATCCTCCTGTCCATAATGTCCATCCCTACAGCCGCACTATACCTGTTCTCCAAGCACACAGAACTCCCAGCCTCTTGCTCATGCAAATCTCTCAGTCTTTATTTCCTTCCTTTTCACATTATGATCCATTACTTCAACCGTTTTCTTGCTAATGCCCTTAATTCCTTTGCTATCCTAGCTGTTCCACTTCACATACTCTGCAAAACCTCAAATTAATATCAGTGTCTTTCCTCCCATGCTACAGCCTGAGTGCTATGGGAGAATACACCTATTCTAATTAAAGCTCCCCAACTCAAGCTAAGCTCCTGCTGCCTGGTAATCATTTTATATGACCTGCAAGTTCCCATCAGGCTTTCCTCCTGCTCACCTCGGGGGATATAACCTTTACCTCATTCACGTCTCCACTTCAGCTGACAAGACTGCTTGTCATTGCTTGATGAATGGGCTTACCATCTACCCAACTGCCTGGGAGACCCCTTTGACTCTTTCTCATTTACATCCTCTAGTCAACTATCCAACATCTACTGCCTCGACTTCTCAGACATTCCTGTACAACTCCCAATCCAGCCTCTACTAGACCATGATAATGGTGGCTACCTAGTTTGTAGATTCCCCCAAAGGACATTTTTTGTGTTCCTTCATTCTTTGCATGGTCCTAATGGCAAAAGCCCGAGTCTACCTTTCTGACTGCACTGATTTTTTTCAAGAGCAGGAATCAAACCCACACTGACCCAAAGAAGCACAGCTACAGTGATTGGTTGAGAGACGGGCACCTAATGATGGCCCTTCCCTAGGTCTTTTCCTAGGGAGAAGACCTTTTTCCTTCAGCACAGTGAGACTTAAAGATGCTAGTGACCTTAGTTCTGGCTTCACAGAAAGTGTTTTAGGATGTCTGGATGGCTCAGTCAGTTGAGCATCTGCTTTTGGTGCAGGTCATGATCCCAGGGTTCTAGGATCAAGTCCTGCGTCAGGCTCCTTGCTTTTCCCTCTCCTCCCTGCTTGTGCTCTCTCTCACTATCTCTGTTGTTATCTGTCTCTGTCTCTCAAATAAATAAAATCTTAAAAAAAAGAAAAGAAAAGAAAGTGGTTTAAAAGATGAAACCAAAATAGAAAGAGGATATGGAGACAAGAGACAGAGAGAGAGCACCCTCAAGTTATTGGAGTTCTGGTTCCAGTTGTCACTCTGGTCAGGCCAGATACATCTCTGTCACTTTCACACTTGGGTAACATCCATCCAACCTGCCCTCTAACTTTATTTCTCTGGAGCCTAGTGTGGGTTTTGACCTTTCTAAAACCTAGATTTCTCCCAGCGCACAAGTCCAACTCAGTGAATGACTTCATTGGGACCTGGACCTACCATTTTCTCTTCTGGATTACTGCCACTGCTGTGAGATGCTCTTCTCACTTTGAGAGAAATCTGGTCTAAAAGTTTACAGTTTCTAAATGCAAACCTGACCAAAACCCCCTGAAGAAAGTCTTCAGTGATAGCAGTATTCCTGTGTGATCTGTCTTCTGTCATCCTCTAGTTTCTCCTCCTGCCCCCTTCCCATCTCACAGCTCTCTCCAGCAACATCCAACTGTGTACAGGCTCCTCAGCAAGGTCCCTTCTCCTTCTCTGCATAACCTCTCCTCTGTGAGAAATATCTTTATCCACATTTTGCTCCCCAACTGTCATACTTCAAGTATCACTTCGATAAAAGGATTTCCTGAGTCCTCCCCTCACTGAAAGGTGAGCTATTCCTCCTCCATACTCCTCAGTTACCCCTTTCATACGTCAACCTGCTTTTATTACACTTCGCTGTAATTTTTAGTTTACTTATCTCCACTATGAGATTTTTAAAGACAAGGATTATATTGTTCATCTCTTTCACCAGAGTCTAGTATAGGGATATCACATGATAGGTGTCCAATAAACATTTTCTGAACAGGGAAAGAAGGAAGTAGTGGTATTCAACAGTTTAAAGAGTAAGATATCTTTTCATTGGTACATTTAGTACATCATGAAGTTAGCTCTTTTATTTCTTTTGCCACAATTCCAGATTCTCAGGAATGATTAATCTCTTAAACCAGTATGTTTGTCTTACAGGGATATGAATACCAGTAAGCATAAATATAACATTACAGAGGTCAGTAAATGATGAAGAAATTTTCTAGTCATACTAGGCAACTTATCTCTCTTCTGACACACTGTAGTCATAATTTCTTCTCACTTGCCATGTTTGTCAGAACCTCTACAGACTACTTTTACCTCTATTTACAGGAAGAGTTAGGAAGTGAGGAGAATCAAATTTTCTGTTATGGGAGATGATGCAGAAGAATCAAATTTTCTGTTATGAGAGAATACATTCAATTTATACAAGAATGGGATAATAGGCATGGATATCATTTTTTGAAATCAACTCATGTTTCTAGAAATGACTTATTAATATTAAAAATGACTTATCCTACATCATTCTATATGATGTTTGAGCTGCATTTCAGAAGTGATATACAGAGCTCTTTCACAGAAGGACAATGTTCGTACTTCTATTTGACATTGCTCATACTTGAACATCTTGGATTAAGTTTCTTCTTTTGCTTGTATCTTGATTCAGAATTGTAGTGACTTTTGAGAAGTGAAGTAAAGCAGGGCTGCTTCATATAAATTTCATGTTCAAAGTAGCTTTTAAAAAAACAGTATTGGCCTATAGCCATTCCAGTGTAGAGACTGCAAAGTAAGAAAATCTTCAGAAGGGATTTGATTCAAATTCTTCATCTGACAGGAGATGGGGACAAGACAAATATCTATAAAATGAAGCTATTGTGTCTCCTTCCACAATACTCTTACTTGGCACTCATGAGTCAGTTTGTTATTCTCTCCTGTCACAGAAAAGTAAAGATATGCAGTAGCCTGAAAACAAATGAGTACATATGATATTTTCTCACCCAAGGAAAGCAACTAACATTTCTTCCTCTGTAAGAACTGTTGAAGTACTTGGTTTGGACTTCTGTTTATGAAGTATTTTTCAAAAAGGGTCAGACTCCAAGAGCAAGACAATCAGAAATAAAGGATGAGTTCTAAGTATCAGTTACCAATCAATAAATGCCATTTTAATTGTTGATATGGAAGAAATGTATATTAAGGAATGAAAAAGGAAGGGTATGACTTTCTTATTTACTATATAGTCCCTCTCCACTACTATCATCTATGCTTTCTTGATATTCCTTATCTATTTGGGGTTCTCAAGCAAAGGCCGAGGGTGTCTGATGAGCACATAGATGGCAGCAGCATATCTAAGGCACACCAGAGCAGTGACAGAAACCGTTTCTGAAGGACCATAGAAATTAAAAAAAAAAAAAAAAAAGCATTCAGTTAGTATGATGATAATGTGTCAACTTGACTAGGCCAGTGGGTGCCCAGATATTAGGCTGAACACTATTTCTGAGTGTATCTGTAAGGCTGTTCCTGTTAGATTAGCATTTGATTGAATTCATAGACTGAGTAAAGCACATCACCTTCTTTACTGATGTTGGGTCTCATTATATCCCTCAGAGGCCTTACCAGAACAAAAAAGTAGAGGAAAGGAGAATTCTTCCTCTCTGCCTGAGTGCTTGAGCTGAGGCACTGGTCTTCTCCTGCCTTCTCCTCTGAACACTACAAGTCTATGTCCCAATCCAAGGGCATCTGAACTCAGACTAGAACTACATCTGGATCTCCAACTTGCTGATGTCAGATAAGGGGATTTCTCAGCTCCCATAATCATGAGCCTGTCTTGAGGGCCTTGTTTAATTTGCATAAAAGCAATGTCTGTGAGCTGCAAAACCCAATATTATTCAAATCAGTTTTTACGAACAAATATTGTTATCATCAACAAAAAACAAATTTAGTAATCATTTAATAGTATATAAACAATATAAAGAATTCTAAAAAATGAGAATGGCTACCAATAACAGTTATCACTGACTCCCTAATACAGAGACTATAAAATAAAACTCATGAAACACAGTTTTTGAAAGTTAATAGACTTAGTTTCAAAATAGATTAGTCTCATATTGTCCCAGTTTTTATGTCAACTACATGACAAATTCAAGAAAAATAGTTTGCTTTCATACCTTGTTTCATCATTCCACATTTTCACTATTTAAATTTAGGATTTTGCAAGACTAAACAAGCAAAACCAGGTAAAGGTAAAAGTAAAGAAGAAACAAAATGTTAAGCAGTAATAAAGGTCTTGAGGAAAAATTTGAGGGTCAAAAAAAGGAGCTGATGTGACTAGAATAAAGCTCATTTGGGGAATGAAGTGTGACTGAAAAGACAGGCCATTTTAGGAGCCAGCATAATATAATGGATAATCACAGGTGTTCTGGAGTCAGGCTGTCTGGGTTCAAATCCTGGACCCTTCACTTACTACGGGAAACTAATATAATCTCTCTAAACTTCCATCTCTTCACCTATGAAGTGGGCTTAACCAGATCTATTTACTAGTTTTATTATGAGGACTAAACGAAATAAGTGAAAAACAGAGTACAGTCTACGTGGTAATGGCTAAGTGTTAGCTGCGATATTACCATTATCGTCATTAATATCACTAATAGTCCCAAAAGTTAAAACTTCTTGAAAATGCTATTACCTCAGGAGCCCTCCATAGTTCTCAAGAAGAATTTGTGCTTAAAAATTCCGGTCTTAGAAGCACTTAGAATCCAGCCAAAGAAAAAGGGAATATGCTAAACACATCAAGCTAATGTCAGAGACCTTGCGGGACATGGCCACAGAGTGTGTTCATCCCATCAGCTGGAGGAAAGTAGTGTGTGGCAGGACAGCCACCTTAGATGCTAACTAGGTAAGGCTTAAAAGTGAACAGTAATCACCCAGGGGAGACTTTCCTCCTAAGAGAGGTACCAGATCCGGATGCACAGCTCATGTGGAGCCCTCAACTCCTGCAATCCCCATCCCCAAATCCATTCCAGAGAAGCAATTTTGTAATATTTGCCAACTGTAATTAACACAGTAGTATTCACCTATGTCTACAAAGTTCTATTTATCTGTTAAAGAGACGTATACATGCCATTTTTTAAAATATATGGTACATTAGCTCATTTAGTGCTGGAGATAGAAGAATAGATTATATTCATTTTTTAAAATATTTTAATTCCCCGACTGCTATTTACTTCCTATAAGGAATATTTCCCTTTGTTTGCAGGCTAGGGAAACATCCCCAAATGCCTAGCACTTCAGATTAAATACTCATCATAGAGTTCTGAGAGTATACAGTCCAATGATCATCTACATGAGTATATATTAGTACTAAGGTTCTTCCTCCAATAAAATCAATCAGCACTTCTCTGAGAAATTCCTTCCTCTTTAAAAAAAGGGTTTGCTTCTTTTGTACAAATTCATTGTTAGGATTTTAAGAGGCACCTGGGCTAGGGTTGAGACATTTCCTGTGTACTTCAACCCAGCCTTCTTTAACGTCTTGTGGGTACTGGGGCTTCCCCTATTCCATTGATAAAATTATGTTGCATGCCTACCTTTTCATGGCCAGGAAGTGTCTCTTTGTGGTCAGAATGTATTTTCACTTCCTTAATTGCATCCCATTATGGGCTACTTATCCTCATGTACATCCTGCTTTAGCACCTTTTAAGAAATCCTAAACATACTAGACATTTAAAAAGTTTTATTATAATGACCTGCCTATTCTGGCAGAAATAAGCCTTCTTTAACATAAGTTTTGCTCACTCCAAGAATTTTTATTCTACTCATCATCAGGGTCTGTCCAGAGCAGGAATGTCTCTATAACAATAATAATAAGTATCCATTAAACCAGGAGTATATAAAGATGGTAAAAGGATTTGCTGAGAATGGTTGAGCCCATATGCTAATATGATCCAAGTACAATTTATTAAGTGTATTTCTGCAACTGCATGCCCCAGGATTCCATGAGTCTGTAAGTATAAAGGAGGCCAGAGTAGTATTAGGGTCCACCTCTTGCTTAGTACCCCTACCTGCTGAATCCCCAACAATTCTAGGAGTCCCTGGGATATTTCAAATATTCTCAAAACCAGTTGTTTAATGTTCTCACCCTCCTGGCATTAAACTAATTTAGAGAGAAACAACAGTTACCAGCATCCTCCATGAGAACTCAAGTTGCTACATGGTTCCTGATCCTCTGACAGTCCAGAGCAGCATGGGTTCTGAGGTTTCACAGGGCAATGCATCTCCCTCAATGAGTTGTGCTTTACACAGAAGTGGGGGAGATGTCTCTTTCCTAGCTCATGGCCTCAGTTCATAATCTGATCTCCAAAGGAGTATTTTTGGCATCCCTATGTCACAAATTTCTTCATTAAAAAAAAAAAAAAAGGCTTTGCTGCCCTTTTACTGTATCTCCTTTCTCAGACCTAGTTATCTGCCTCAACTTTAAGGGGTTGCCAATCCCACTCTTAATCCTAGTTCAGGATAACTTTGGATTATACTTGTTATAAGTGTATTTGTAAGTATCTAACAAACTATAGAAGATATTCAGTGGTTCTGGTAAAAACATCCAATGCCTCCTCACCTCTCAAACAGACACACAATGATCTTGACCTAAGGAACTGTTCTGTTTCAGGAAGATTCTCTCTATTGTGCCCCTTGCAGGCTGTACTGTCTTGCTGTGTTTCTTCCCAGAAGTTTATCATTATTTTTAGTATTGGCTAAATACTGTCACTGGCCAAATGCTGTCTTTAAGCACTGAAGCATTATCAGCTGGTTTTTATGCAAGGTTTCAGTTCCTCCACTGAGCTTCCCAGAATGCTGATTATGGGTCTGGCGTGCTGTGTGGCTCTTCTCTGATCTTCTTCTTTCCTTGCAATGGTATTTTTTTAATAGCACAAGTTTTCCTTCACAAAGATGAGCACAGGAAAGGGATATAGATTTTAAATTCTCTATCTAGAAGAATCTTTTCTGCTCTGAGTTTGGTCTTTAAATGAACTCTGGGAGTTAAACATCCCATAAACAACAGAAGTTCAGAACTTATTCTTGCTTCACGTTCAATACTCTGTGGATGACTCTATCACATCTTGTCTGCCTGAATTACCAGTTACCAAGCTCTGGAAGCTTAACTTCCTTACTTGCTCAGGAAAGACAAGTTGTCTATCAATTTATTAATTTACTTTTCATTACTCCTTTTTATTATTATTACATTTAAAATTGTGAGATGGTACAAACTGACCCTCCTTCTCCAGATGCAACATTACTAGTAGTGGTGGAAATAATAATGATGTGTCTTAAGTAACTTTAGTTACATTATTTCTTTTAATGCTCACAAAAATCTTAAGTGGAAACTTTATTATCCCATTTTATGGATGAAAAAAATAAGGCTGAGAGAGACTGAGAAACTTGCCAAAAGTCATTCATTTAGTAAGTGATGGAACCTGGAGTGAAGCAGTTGGATACTTCTGTATCCTTATCTGAGCCTGATTCAAGTAAAAGGGAAAACAAAATTCCATAATAAATAGTGAAAAATAAAGCTTTGATTCAAACTAAATTTGGGGGAAAATGCTATTTGGAAGAGAATTGCAATTTGTCTTATAATTGATAAAATTTAAATTATAATTATACTGTTTTGTTTTTCTGTAGTATAGCCAAAAAGTAAATAAAACAAAACAAAAAAATCCTGGTTTGTAATTTTTTCGACAAAAGAGCATTTTTTATTTCATGTAAGATTCTCACAGGACCATTAATAAAAATATCTGAATCATTTAAAAAATACTTGAGGGTATCATTAATTTTCCCAAGGGTCTTTTATAGGTGTTTGACATTTACTATAATTCTTCCATATTCATCAACTTTTTTTGACTTTCCTATTTAAATGTTCACTTATTTAACTGCCAGAATCTCATTGAAAATGGCCTTTCCTGTGATTCCAGCAATTCTTCAATACCACTACATCTTTTTTTCTTTTTGCAATTCATGGGTGTGTCAGTGACTACTCTAATTCACCTGTAAACATCATTAATATATTCTGCTTTTGGTTTAAAACCATCTTTAATTGGCAGGTCCTGTGGGATTCATATTTCTTACTGTCTTAGTCTTATGCCAATGGCCACTAGAATCCCATAAACAAGTTTGACTCCAACACAGTATTTCACCTTAGAAGGGAAGGAGTAAAGAGATATTCTAGGTTCAGTTCTGAAAATACCATAGTGGGGGGGGGGAGAAGAGAGGAGGGAAAAAGAAACACACACATGTTCAAAATCTACCAGGCACTGTATTAATCTTTTTCACATACATTCTCCTAGCTTACCTTTACACTTGGCCCACAGGTAGGTAACCAATACTGTCCCCTTGATCCTCACAGTGACCCATCCATTAGACAGGCACTATTAGCAGTACAGAAGAGGAAACTGAGGTCTGAGTAATAGTGCAGCCAAGCAGACTCCAACCAGGCCTGGCTCTGAGTAGCTTAATACACTCCTAACCATTGTGTACACTACCTGCTTATACTGTGGGAGTTGCACTATGTGAGATCAGACAGTTGTTAGTTTGGTTTCCAATGTAAATGTCACTGAGATTAAAAGACATTAAAAAAACCAATTTAACAGTCTCAGAAGTCTCACCTCAGTAGGTGGGGAGGACCTGACTTTGTTTAGTGGTAACAACCACCTCAATTAGACCAACTATTGCTTCAAAAGTCTTTCATGTTTAAGCAATTACACCTCATCTCCCCACAGAGAATAATATTGGCAGACAGCTCTGTGAAGTCCAAGTGCAGATGTCATCTGTGAAGTATCACAGTCTACAAATGTAATAGTAAGCCAGATGATGTCACTTTGTGCCCAACCGGAAAGGCCACCTAGAATCTAGTGGGTCCAAGGTGAGTGGCCAACAATCTAACCATTTACACACAGACAAAATGGTATTGTGTAAAACTCATTAATGCTCTGTTGAACTCAAGCATGAGATTACTTCATCAACTCATTTCACAATGGGTGGCCAAATTTTTTTTCAGTACATTAAGGCTATGATGCTCATCTAAAAGAACCACAAAATAGCTTTAATACATAGAAATACAAATAAAATATTGGGTTGTTGGATATTGGTTTGCTTGTTTCTTAATATTTCTATAATTGTATGATTTAAATTGCTACTCAGGCAGGCAAATATAACTTTGTAATTTTTAAAGACTGTTTTTTACACACACACACAAAGATGAGTACTTCAATCTGTTAAAATTAAATTTTAAAAAGTTCCAGTCATTTAATTTATTTCCTGCATTCTATTATCCCCTAAAGCACTAAAATACCTACGAATACAAATTATTTTAAAGGAAAATTTTTAAATAAAGTGAACATCTCACACTAATATTATTGTAATCCTATGCACTGAAAAATTATCTCGAATCCATTTTATTGTCTTATATCAAAGCCAGAACAAGGACTTTATAGCTTATTCCCAAAGGAAAGCTTTGTTCTTGTTATAACTTAAAACAAAAGATAAATATGTTCATTTATTTTGGAGGTGGAAGGAAGGTCGTCATGGACCTACTTTGATGTCGTTCTGCTGACCAGTGGGTCACGAAAGTAAGAATTGAGCCACAAATGATTAGGAGAGCCCTGCAATAACAACTGTGTTCTCTGGGCTTCCCTGGCTGGCATTTGACCTGTAATAGACCATAATACTTAAGGCCTAAATGGTTTCACATGGAGCTACTTATTAAATCAGAGGGTTTTTGGCTTTTTTTTTCCTCCTGTGTTAAGGTGAATGCTTGCTAAAGCTTGAAGGATTTACTGCAAAATAAAAATGATATGTAAAGGAAAAGAAGATCCCAGTCTTATAGATGACATTCATCTAGATTTGGTGATAACATTCAAGGGTGACATTCTAGAGCAGACTCTCTCACCCTTAGCACTACTAACATTGTGGGGCTGGATAATTCTTTGCTCTTGGGGCTGTCCTGTGTATTGTAGGATGTTTAAGAACATCCCTGCTGCTGCCCTCATTTCCACTTGTGACAACAAGAAACACCTCCAGACATTGTCACAAATTCTCTGGGGGGCAAAGTCCTACTCTCCCCACTCTCATTCCTTCACCCCTAGTTCTTAAGAACTAGTCTATCTTCCAGCAATGAATAAAGAGCAATGTTCAGAAAAAATGAAGGGGAAAATTACCCAAAATTTTACTGTGACTTAATCAGTTAATTTTTATAGGAGTTATAGTTAAAAAATATGAAAATGAATTTATAGTATTAAATGCAGTCAGACATGTTAAAAAGCAAAGCATTTGGCAGCTTAAAAACAACAACAACTCAAGTCTAAAACTTGAAACCACAAGTTTATGAACCTTAAAATGTCAGATTCTCTCAGTCAGGTGAAGACTGTGTTTAGACTGATATGATTTCTTATGCAGCCCATATTTAGAGGAATATGCTATATCATCTAAAAATGGCTCAATATCTAAATAGTAGTAGTACACCATCTGTTTGTGGTAGCCTTAAATTGTTAATTACAGGTATATTTAAAGTATTTTATATCTTCTTATTGCCACATGATTTTTAACATACTTTGCATTAGTTCTGTTTCTTCTCATTGCCAACTTCTTGGTGATACTCAAGTCATTGGCTTCATATCTTATTTACATTTAAACATTATAAGACTAATGCATTATTAGTATTATTCTGCTATCTGAAAGGAATATTGCCTATAACCAAATAAATTAATGTCTTTTACAAAAGTTAAGAGCAACTGAGATAAATTTCCAACTTCTTCACTTGCTTCATTCCTTGGCACAAGTACCAGCTCTGCTTCATGGGGGCTGATTTGCTCACTTCCAACTCACAATTCATATACATGCTATTTCCGCAAATATGAACAATACTTATGTCATTCCTTTCTTCAGGATTATTTAGCTTTAGTGTTGACAACATGTTAGTTTTGTCACCTCGGACAACTCAACCTCATGCTGCTTCAGTTTCTTCATTGATGAAATAAATGGGATGGAATGATCTTTAAATTCCTTTCTAGCTCATTAGTTCTGAGAGTTTTTGGGGAAAATACATACAAATGGATATTAGCTGTTTGTTCCCTAAAAGCTCTTTAAAACAAAGAATATTATCTAATGGGTTAATACACACAAGAATTAGAAAAAAATAGGTGTATGAATTCCCGTCTCCAAAGGAAGAAATATGTAAGTTAGACAAAGTCAGTCAAAATGTCTCTAAAAAGAACGTTTAGGGTATTAACTCACAATGTCAACTGCAACAAAACAGCTCAAGAATATAATATTCTTCACTGTTATATTTGATGATGATGATGGCCAAACTACTCTGATTCCCTCAGCTGGGAAATGATAAAAAGCTCTTCTTGAACTTTTTGCACCAGCTTCTTAGTGGTATTTATTAGGCTGTATGTGGAAGACAGCATTATTTAGGGGTCAAACATGGAAGGAGAAAGAAAAGGAGGAAACCTACTGAGAAAAAATCATACCTTCTGTAGAGCTGAGTAAATGTTCTAGCTTTATACACTAAAAAAGAAGAAGAAGAAAAGAATGGAAGAAATAGAACTGTTGATGGACCATGATTTCTTACTCAGGTTAAAGGTATCCAAGGGATGGATCCAATCACTGCATGTGACTCATTGTTAGTAAATTAATCGTGTTGAGGTAGGTTCACAGAGCCAAACCTGACTTCTTCAGTTGATTCTGTAAATAGTAGTCATTGTATTGTCCAGATGGACCTAATGATCTATGCATTAAGATGAGTCAACATAAGAAAATATCCTCACAAAAAGACTGGAACTCTTTAAACTGACCTCCTTCTGTAGCACCAGTAGCAACTAAGTGAGAGTCAAAAATCAACAGGTCCCACCACTGTGAACCAACAGACACTTGAGCCTCACCTGCAGATAGCAGACAGCAGAGAACTTTCACCAAACACACTCTTGGTGTGGGCTTTCTCCTTAAGGACCTCCTCCTAGGAAGTCTCTCAGAAAACTACACCATTACTTAGCTGTAGGAGATTAGACACTACTTCTACAATCATACTGAAAATGGAAAAGTCACATGAATACTCAATATCATGTGCATTTTACTTTTAATCACAATGGCTACAGTCATTTAAGTCAGGAAATCAAGTTCAATCATTTGGCTTTTCTAATCTTCTGAAACTAGAAGGTAGGACATCTCCTTTGTTCATTCTTGATCATGCAAAATATAAGGGTCTTTTCAATATATTACTTTATATATAACATATATGTGTTATTTATAATTTTTAAAGGTCAGCAAATTTATATCTGTGACATGCTAATATAAAAATAAAATATAATTAGCAAAATGGTTTAATTATCTACATGATGAATACTAGGAATTCCTGTTACCTTACCTTCTAAATTAATAAACAATCAATGGGTGTCTGGGTGACTCAGTCTGTTAAGTGTCTGCCTTCAGCTCAGGTCATGATCCCAGGGTCCTGGGATCTAGCCTGGTGTTGGGCTCCCTGCTCAGCAGGGAGTCTGCTTCTCCCTCTCCCTCTACCCTTCCCCTCTGCTCATGCTTGCTCTCTTGTGTTCTTTGTATCTCTCTCTAAAACAAATAAATAAAATCTTTTAAAAAATTATTTAATAATCAAAACTACAAATATTACTGTTAACTTTATAAATAAGCTTGTTTTAATGTTCTGGTTTATAGAATAATCTTAAACTTAAGAGATTTTATTACTGATAAATAACATATTTGAAAAGAAACTATAATGTCCTTATTCATAAACTACTTTAAAGCAATAAAAAAATTCTCAATATTTTCCATAGTTTATATAGTTAATAGCTATATAACATTATTTTTATTTTTATTTTTATTTATTATTTATTTACTTTTATTTATTTTTTATTTTTTATTTTTATTTTTTTATTTTATTTTTATTTATTTTTTAATTTTTTAATTTTTTAATAATTATTAACTGATTAGCCTATCAAAAACACTTAGCAACAAAAGCTAAAAGATTTTCCATACATGATATTTTCCTCACAGAAACTTAATAGCTCTGGACAATAAACACAGCCTTTATTTCCTAAATTGAAATTACATAAATATAGAAGTGCCAGAGTGGCTCAGTCAGTTAAGCATCTGCCTTCAGCTCAGGTCATGATCCCAGAATACTGGGATCGAGCCCCACATCGGGTTCTCTACTCTGTGGAAAGCCCACTTCTCCTCACTCCGCCTGCCACTTCCCCTGCTTGTGTGCTCACGTGCCCGCTCTCTCTCTCCCTAATAAATAAATAAAATATTTTAAAAAGAAAATATATAAATCTGTATTTCCAAAAGAAAGGTGTCAATATAGCCCCATTTGTGACAAACAGAACCCTGTATTTATGTACATATAGCTAGAGAGATATGTAAATGAAACAGATAAAAAATTTCAAGTTTGGAGAAACAATATGAGAGGAGAAAGCTTTCCAGATACATGTGCAGTTTTGTGCAATTTATTCATAAAGCAACTATCACTTTAATTCAAAAGACAGTACATTTTTTATTTTAAAAAGTTGAGTGCTTATGAATAAAAGTACCGTATGAATATTGGTGAGCATTGTTATATAATATATATATTCACAGAAGATGATACATATCATACTTTTTCATCCCTTTATGGACATATAAGTCAAGAATTTTAAATATTGTTCATTATTAATTTGTAGTAAATATTACTCAAATGCCTCCATTTTATAAAAAAGCAAACCTAAAGCATAAGCATATCAAACATCTTGCCTTAATTGAAAGAATGACTGCATGGCTGACTGGGAAACAGAGCCCAAGTCTTTGGATTACTGATTTTATTCTCTACAACAATAATCTCTACCAGTTAATTTCTGTGCTAAACGCAGGTGATCCCAACTATCTTTACAGGCATTACAACCTTCTCATAACAAAGCAAAATAAATATACTTAAAAAAGAAAACTATAAAGGGCATATGGGTGGCACAGTCACTGTTGAGCGTCCAACTCTTAGTTTCGGCTCAGGTCATGATCTCAGGGTCATGAGACAGAGCGCTGATTCGGGCTCCATGCTCAGTGGGAAGTCTGCTTGAGATTCTCTCTCTCCCTCTCCCTTTTCCTCTGCTCCTTTCCCTGCTAGTACATGCTCTATCTCTCCCAAATAAGGGGAAAAAAAGAGAAAACCACAAAGTATTTGGAAAAGAGAAAATACAGATAATATAGTCAAAAGTGAAATGAAAAGTGTCAAACTCAGGAGGGAGGGCTGCTGTAATGAACTATGCTCCTGTTCTTTAGTCAGTCCCTGGTTTATTTGGTTCTATCCCTCAGTACTTCAATAGAGCACAACCGGAACCCCAGCTAACCCAAATACTTCACGAGTTCTGTTTAAGGATGGGTTACCTATGGATTCTCCTTGACTTTAATATTGGAAATCCTTTGCATAAGACTGTCTTGCTACCTTGGGAGAAATATTAAACCCAAATGGAAGTTTCTTGATGTTGAGGAAGTAATTATTCTATAGGTGAGGCCTGTAAATGTTTTCTTAAAGAGCCAGACAGCAAATGTTTTGGGCTTTGTAGGCCACAGGACTCTACTGTGAAAGCAGCCATAGACAATATACAAACAGATGGATATGGCTGTGCTCCAATAAAATCTATTTAAAAAAATAGGCTGGTGGTTTGGAGTTGGCCCGTGAGCCATTATTTGCCAACCTCTGGTCTAAAATACCTTTATGCTGAAAAATACTTCTTCCATAATTTTTTTTCTCTTCCATACTTTTTAAAGTTAGAAATTCTCATGGAATGCTGTTCCTGCAGTCAAAAGGGCCTTGTTAAATATTTTTCATTAGAGAAAAAGTACACATCCCAACAAAGGGTGCATCAGTTTGGGCTCTACTAATTGGACATTTGTGATAATGTATCTTAGAACTACATTGAGGTTTACCATTGCACTATCTAAAGAGCATCTGCCTACTGTTGTAACAGGGTAAAAGACGACTGATGCATAAATGCTCAATCTACTTAATAAATGAACTTAAAGTACCACAGCAATTGTAGGTATATAGACTAAGATTATTAATTAGAAATGCATTTTATCTATTGGAGTATATCAGGGTGAATCTTTATTTCAAAATGGTCTTCAGCTACACGCTTACATGAAACCAGTAAAACAACATTTATTTCACACTTTTATATAAACCCCTACTGTTCTCTAATTCAGACTGCCCACCGTTCAAGTCAGTAACATTTTACTAAAACATGAGATATTCATTCATTCATTAAAAATATTTACTGAATGTCCATTAACAAATAGGTACTGTTTTATAAGCTGAAGATTTAAAAATATAACACAGACCTACAATTAAGGAATTCTCAGTCTGGCAGAGAATCTCTTTGGAAAATATAACTGTGACAAAACAATAGTATTATGGTAGGATTAAGTTAATATGAAAATTAATTTCCAACTTTCAAACAATGCTCTAAGTATTAAGTATTAGATATCCTAATAACTATTACATTATTTCCACATATGCTCCTATTTATTTTTCAGTATTTGATATTAAATGAAATAAAACATGAGCTATTGATTTTCAGATATATTATAAAACAAAGCAGAATGGTGTATGCTACAAGGTCAATTTTTTAACAAACATTTAACAAAAGCCCTCAATGTAGAATATCGTATATAGAATAACTCTGTCTGTATGTTTAAGATAAAGACACTTGGAGTGTTTCTGAAGGCATTTTAGTGGGCCTGAGGACAGAGCTGGGAGCCAGAAAGAGGGAATGAGAGGGAAGAAAGAAGTATTAATTTTAAAATACTTTTTTTTAAGAAGGGTTTAACACTGACAAAGACAAAAATTAGTTCTCATTACAACATATTCAAATAGAAGATTTTTTTTTGAGAAAAGGTCATATTTTAATGTATCTTTTTCTTCTGCTACTAAAAATGTTTTTCCCTATCCTAACCTGATCCAAAACAATTGACTTTTGCTTCTTCTTTTTTAAAATATTTTATTTATTTATTTGACAGACAGAGATCACAAGTAGGCAGAGAGGCAGGCAGAGAGAGAGGGGGAAGCAGGCTCCCTGCTGAGCAGAGGGCCCTGATGATACAGGGCTCGATCCCAGGACCCTGGGATCATGACCTGAGCTGAAGGCAGAGGTTTTAAACCACTGAGCCACCCAGGCGCCCCTTGACTTTTACTTCTTTATTTTGTTCTGCAGGTAGAAAAGTTGAAAGGGGAAAAGTACAAACACCCAAACAATGGGTATAAACGTGTTTATGAGGAAAGAGTTGTTTCATTTATTGAACAGGTGCTATCATTTACTGAACAGGTGCCTTGAGCATCCTGCATACCAAATGCCGTGGCCAAGAAGAGGTAAGATCTTCCTTTTTTTTTTTTTTCTTTTCCCTCTAATAAGGACACCGAGAACCACAAAATTAACTAAAGAAATTTTCCTGGCAACTTATTAAGTTGTTTTCTTTTGGGGCAATAGGCATGACAGACTGGGTTCTTATTCTTTAACAGCATATCACAGGAATTTAAGTTATGCAATTATAAAATGAAAATGTATTGATATTAAAGATATCTTTATATATCTGTCACTTTACTCTTTCCTCATGACTTGTAGGTTAATTATGTAGCTAGGTAGTCACATAAAATTTCATTGAAAAAGTTATAAGTATTACTAGTTGCTGGACATGAAACAACTTATAACATTGGACTTTTCATTGATTCTCAAGCTAAAAGGCTAAATGATAGTGAAATTGTATAAAACATCTTAGAATTAGATTGTACAAGTAATTTTCATTTTGTGAAGAGTACACATGTTTTGTAAAGATTTCTCATGCTTCAGCAAATAAGAAATAATAATAAGAATACACATTTTCTTATTTAAAACCTAAAATCTGGGACAGAAAAGCTAGCATGTTGCTGACAGTCTCAACAGCAACTCTGAAAAGCAAACAAGCCAATGCAAACAAAACACAGTTTACTGGGGAAAAAAAAAAGGGATAATGCTTCTAAATATAAGCAATGATTTCAAATTATTTTAACATATACTTTAGAAGCACAGTAATTTATGGATGTCTCTTTAAATGGAATATAAAGAAAGAATACTGAATATCTAACAGACTCAAAGTAATATATATATATTCTACAAGTTGAGTCTTCATGCGTAAGAGTGACTTCCAGAAACAAGCATTAGTATACTATATATTCCTTTCCATTCATTTGGAAACTTCCTAATACTTAGGTAAAACATGCTTGATAAGACCTACTAATGAAAATGGTAAAATAAGAACAGTGTATAGTTTTCACGTTTAATAAAAACCTAGCAAACATACTAAGTAATTAAGTTTGGATTTACATTTCTTCATTTACCACTTCTGACATTCACAATATAGTTGACTCTTGAACATAAGTATGGATGGGTAACATATGTTGATCCTCCATGCAGTAGAAAAAAATAGGCATATAATTTCTGAGTCCCTCAAATTTAATTAATAGCCTACTGTCGGCTAGAACCCTTACTGATAATATAAAGTTGATCAACACATATTTTGTATGTTATATGTATTAAAGTTGATCACATATTTTGTAAGTTATGTATTATATGCTGTATGCTTACAATAAACTTAGCTAGAAAAAAGAAAATATTAAGAAAATCATAAGAGAAAATGCATTTACAGTACTATACTATAAAAAAATCCGTGTAAGTGAACCTACAAAGTTTAAACCCACTTTTCAAGGGTCAACTGTAGTTAAAAGTAGATGTGAAGTTTTCCTCAGTCTATACAGTACATATGCAGAATGTAACATAGAACTTTTTTAGTTATTGTTAATCTGAAACTGTCTTGTCCATTAACATATTTACTGACCTCTTCTGGGACTCTCATGATTGAAGAGAATGCCATTCACTGCGAAGAGATTATATGCTTCCCGGAAGTTTACCACAATCCAATAGGCATAGAGTTTAGCAGCCCCTGTTGGAATAATTTTTTAAAAGCAAATAAAAGATGGTGTTTTAAAATAAAAAACAGTGATTTTTCACTCACATTAAACAAGTAACAACTTGCAAAAATTAATTTGTAATATAATACTAAGTTAGAAAAAGATAAGAGTCAAAGCCAATGACTAAAGGTTCCTTTGTCAGTTAATCATGTGTATAAGAAAACTTTTTTTTTTTTTTAAACTTTTGTAATACCTACCGTTCTGTCTTCTACAATCTAACTGATTTGGTGATAATGTGTGCAATAGATCAAGTTGACCTAAGGTCTTATTTCCTTTTTCCTAGTTTTAAGGAATTAAAAAGTGAAAAAAAAAATGAAATCTTAATATTCTAGATGCTTTGAAGTTTGATCACTTTCAGGAATACTCTTTTTACAAATACATAAGATGTAATCGACCCCCCTTTTAAAATATATATATATATATATATATATATATATATTTGAACCCAGGGAAACTTCCATTGGGGAAATAAAAAACATGAAACCTATCACTTCAGCAAATCTTACAACAGTTAATTAAAAAAGTCTTGTGGGTCTAATTTCCCTTTCAAAGTGATGTGTATAGAAGGGCTGGATGAACATGGATCACTGAAGTGAAGTGGTAATTTCATCCTGGAGGCAACGGCAGCAAATACTTAGAGTGAGCAGTGTATATATGCTTCCCAATTTCTAGTCATTTTAGTCTCATCTTAATGCTAATCTCATAGTCAAATGACTTCAGATGAGAGACAGGAATGGATTTAAAGCAGAAGCACAGGCATGCCCCATGCCAAGAGAACATGGATGGCACATGCACAAGGTTGTACCCATGAATTCTCACCGTATGGTGACCGAGGATAAAAAGGAGTAGTCTCCTTCTGGGGTATTTCTTGCACTTTCCCATAGAGTTCACTTGTCGAGGCTTGGTAGAACTTCACAGAGTTGATAAGGCCACAGGTCTTAACTGCATCCAGAAGTCGTAAAGTGCCAACTCCATCAACATCTGCAGTATATTCAGCCAGGTCAAAAGAAATCTGGAAATAGTAGGTGAAGACAGTACCACATTAATGGGTAGCAGCAACAAAGGTGCTGACAGTGGTAACAAACACATCTTACATTTCACATACTTAGAAATATTATGTTTGTGACAAAATATTATTTTCTAATAGCAGAATAAGTGCATGAATGTCACCTATTTCTAACACCAAATGGTTGAAAATATCTTAAGAAATACCTACTAATTATCTATGGTCAAATGAAAAACAATTCTTTTTTTCAAAGGCTTTATTTATTTGAGAGAGAAAGAGCATGAGCGAGAGATAGCACAAGCAGGGTGAAGGGCAGAAGGAGAAGTAGACTTTCCACTGAGCAGGGAGTCCAATGCAGGATCCCATCCTAGGACTCCGGGATCAGGACCTGAGCCGAAGGCAGACGCTTAAATGACTAAGCCACCCATGCACCCCAATGAAGAACAATTCTAGGCTGAAGTTCCTAAGGCAGTGTTTCTCTAAGTGCACACCCTTGCTCCTTTGAGTCATCTGGGAGGTTTCTAAAAATTCAGATTGAACCAATCTCTTGGGGTGGAAGCCGAGAAAAATTCCCATTTATAATGAGTCCCAGTTGACTTTTACTCTCAGAGAAGTTTAAGAACATGTGATTTAGACACAGTTGATTTTTAAAAATATTGCTTTATTTTATATTTTTAAATAAAATACAAGATTATTTTTAGTATATTACATATATATACAATATTTTAATTATGAGACACTGACTACAGTAAGATACTAAGGTATAAAACTGAATGATTTCTAAACAGAGGGTGTTAAGGAATAATTCAATATTTTGTAGTTTCTTAACATATTCCTTAAAAATAAATGTGACTGATGTGTTTTTTTGAAAATTATTTCTAAACATAATAAACAAGTTAACCTAATATTAAAATGTCCCAAAATAGTAAGGCTGAAAATCTTTGTTGCTGGTTTATTTGCAGGCCAAATACAGCTGGTCACAATGCGAAGATGCTTCCCTGCTGCCTAGAGAATGACCTCAATACTCATGTGGAAAAACCCAGTTCTGGGGTGAGGAGGTTACTGGCCCACATTGCTGCTAGTCCTGAGTGTTACTTGGGCACAAGCTACAGCGTTGTCTGTGCACAGGGTATTTAGGGAACAGGTGACAGCTGGCCAGGCACCTGACTCAAGACCACTACACTCATATAATCTAAGCCTATCAGTAAAACTCACAGCAGCTATGATATAAGACAATAAAAGTATTTTTCAATCTTTCAAAGCCAAGAAAGCACAATTTGGAGTTACTGGACCGTAAGCTTCACAGGGGCAAGGACCTTGACTATTTCTGTTCACCAGTGAATTCCCTAGAGTGGCACACAGGTCAAAATGCATCTAAAATTTAAAAATGAAAAGCCATTTGAAGAAAAATTCTACTTACTTATAACAAAATAAATGAAATATATTTAAGTACCCTACAAATACTAATAGAACTATTATCTTCTAAAGTAAAATGAATTGGAAAAACATATTTCAATAACAATTTTAGTAAGGAAAAATATGTCAAAAACAGTAGAAGGAAACAATTCATAACAAATTGATGAATAATGCCTCACTTCTTTCAGGTTTTTCAGCTGAAACAAAAAGAAAAATTTATGGAGGAATTTAAAGAAACATAAAATTATTTGTAATATATGTTGCCCTAGACCACATATATCATTTGCCTTTCTGGGTCCTTATGGATGAATGATGCTGCCTCCAAGTCCCACATGACTCGGCCTCTCTAGCCTCACTCCCTACCTGCCCCCATGCCAGCCCCCGCTGGTCCCTCAGTGCTCCCAGCAAGCCCTGACTCAGGGCCTGGGTATTCATTCTTCTCTCTACTCAGAACATTTTGCCCCCAGATATTTGAGTGGCTCACCCCCTCCTTTCTTTCCTTTCTTTCCCTTACAAGGCCTTCCCTGACCTTGCCATCTAGAACAAATAATTCCCTTCACTCCATCTTCTCACTGCAAGCTTCTCTTCAGAGCACTCAGCACATTTGACTGTAATGAAGACTGCTCATGTCTTCACTTGTCTAGCCACCTAAAACCCGTCATGCTTCCTACCACTTAGAAGAGTCCCTGCCACATATAAGTTGCCTAAGAAATATTACTTGAATTAACAAGGTGGCATTAACCCTGAAGTTTGAGCATATAATTCCTCAATGACCTTATTATACAATTAAGTGAACTTCACATATGAAATACAAGAAATTTTTACACTCTCAGTGAAATGAGCCAAAGTTTCCTGAATAAAAATGTTGCCTCAGAAAAAAAGATTGGTTTGGCAAAAGAATTAGATGTGGGAAAGGATAACGAGAGACCAGAAGAACATTTCCTCTAACCTTTGCTTTCAGAGACAAAAGAAGGCTCAAAATATCAGTAGGCTGGAAATACCTAAGACCACACAAGCAGCTGCACTACTTTACGGTTCCTCAAGACTTTGAATCTACAAGCAAAATTGTTAATCAATGAGAACAACAATAAAACATTACTTTCTACTGTGAATCAGTCTTTCTCAGCAGAAATCCAGCAAAGCTGACATTTATGTAGCAACTAGGACTTGAAGCTCATCTGTTTTAATAGCCATAATAAGAGTGTGGATCCAGAAGAATTTCAGGTCAGTGGGCAGGAAGGGCTTTCTTGAAGGGATCTAGAGAGGGTACATTCCTATTTTAGAAGCACCTTCCCTAAGCAGCAGGGCATCATGTCCTGATTATAGGAAATACAAAGGTGAAAAGAAATAGACCTCTGTCCCTCTCACCTGCCTTACAGGTAATGGATGCTATAGGGACTAGGAGAGGTACGACTGAAATGTGTGTGCTGCCAGGTGGGGGATAGGGACTGAAAGAAGGCAAGATGACAATGACAAATCAAAGAAGGGATCAGGGAGGAGATGGCCTACATAAACAAGTGCAGGGGGAATGTGAAGCATTCTAATGGATGGGCCAGCATGAGCAAAGGGAGGGAAAATGCACTGGCCATGTTTGGGAAATAACAAGTCTCCAGTTTTGATGGAGAAAAGGATGAGAAACAGAAGACACTAATTTTGTACACACCAGCAGAGGCCTTTCTGGAACAGGCTTTCTGTGTGGGTCTGTTGGGTTAACAGGTACTGAGGAGGCAACAATGTTCCAGAACAGAGGAGCAGCATCATTCCCACCAGGGCTTCTCACTATGCACAACAGTCCCAGTCTTAGCTCTATTTGCTCCCAGCCCAGCCAAGGCCCAGCTCAGAAACTTTTATTCCTCACATTTATAAGCCTAATTTTATGAATTTTCCTTACACTGTACTTATATTTTTTGTTCAAAACCTTTTATAATTATGAATTGGGGCATCAAATAATCATAAGGTTATTACTTCACTGAAGTGATAAACTCCTGCTAGACTAAATAAATGTGACATCTTTGTTTACTTTTCTATGCTCAATGTAAATTAATATGTAGTTTCCATTAATTTTTTGAAATCCTCTAAGCAGAGTAAGGACTCCCATAAGGAATCAGAACTTTCATTATATAGAACAAGGGAACAATTCCCAGACAAACCACGCTCTGTAACAACTTTGATAAAAGTCACTGCAACACCACACTGTTCCTGTCTCTTCCACTTCCCACACTGTGGGAAAACTCTGTAGGGACCAGAGTTTTCCATGTGTCATCCTTACTGCTTACTATCAATGTAGGGTATGAAAAGATCCATTAAATGAATGAATGACTAACAATTTTTTTTTCACAAGTTAACATTTTTACCCCTAAAAACAAATTGAAACTTTTACTAATCAGAGTAGAAGAGATATATGATACTCTACTCTCAGGAGTTTTCTGACATTTTTGCTTTCTTGAAGAGCACAGTTCCTGCTGTGGAAGGTCAACCACACTGTAGTGCCTTACCAAATCTTACAACCCTTCCCATTTACTGATATCTAAAGGAAGTTCAGCTATCCCAAGGACATTCCTTCAGTTTGAAAATCTTCATTTCTGAAATGGGTTTTTTCCCTAATTTAGCAGTAACACCTCAATCACAATGCTTTGCCATATTCTGTATCCTCCAAGAATATCTGGTCCCATTCCTTAAAACTTTTCTTGACTTCTCATTTAAGAAAGGCCACAGGTTGATAAAAAGAACTTAAACTAAGTCTCTTTAGCTTTGTAGAAAATCTTAATTTAAAAATACTTTGTGACTCCAATTATCACAAATCAGCTATATCACACATATTTTTCTTTTCTAGTTTACAGAGTTGTATCAGCTGGTGATAAACACAGAAAAGCCCATAATGATTTTTCTATGAGAAAATAGAACCAGAAGTAATTATCCAATTTTTCAAGAAGCTTGCAGAGATTCTTTATAGGTAGGCAGAAATAATCAGCAAGTTTACTTTATGAAATTCATTACATTGGGATGGTTAACCAAGGTCCACAAAGTCTATGGATCAAATTTAAGGAGGCATATATTAATTTGGATAAGTAAAATATACACTTCCATTTTTATCAAATTCTATATGAAATTTAGAATTTCTCTCAATTTTGATTATAAGCAAAAATCCTTGGCAGTGATAGCAATAGTAGTAATGTAAAGTAATAGCAACAGTAATGTGACTATTCCACCAATGGCTATAATAGACATTTTTATACTATAGCATAGTTGTTACGAAGGTCTAAAGTATCACTTGCGCCCATCACTGCTTTGAAGTCACAGTAGTGACTTCAGGTCTTATTATATAATATATCACATCACATTATTACTTCACAAGCTTGGCTTATAAATATTATAATATTAATATATGAATATAATTAGTTTCTTTTGTAATCCTAAGTGTTTTTGCTTTATACTTTTGAAAAACATTACTCTGAGGGTACCTATAGGTTCACCAAACTATTGAAGGAGATGGCATAAGAAAAGAATGTCTGCTGTATACCAGTGGTATCAAAGAGTATTAATATTTCAGAATATAGTTAAATAAGAAAAGCTCCATCTAAGAGAGATCCTATGTTAGTTCAGAAAACAAATTTAAGAAAACTGGAATGATATCAAACACCTTTTCTGACCAAAAAGGAATGAAACTAGAAATTAAATACACGAAGAAAACTGAAAAATATGGCAAATCAACAACATGCTACTGAAAAACCAATGGGTAAAAGGAGAAATCAAAAGAAAAACAAACAAAAATTACCCTGAGGCAAACACAAATGGAAATGTAGTATACCAAAATTTATGGGATGCAGCAAAAACAGTTCTAAAAGGTAAGCTCATAGTGATATATGCCTATCTCAAGAAATATAGAAAGTTTTAAATAAACAATCTAATTGCAGCTTCACGGAACTAGAAAAAGGAGAGCAAACAAGACAAAGTTAGTAAAAGAAAGGAAATGATAATGATTAAAGGAGAAATAAATGAAGTAGAGATTGAAAAATCAAGAAGACAATACTAAAGATCAATGAAATTATGGACTAATTTTTCATTAAAGATAAACAAAACCGACAAATCTTTACCTAGACTTACCAAGAAAAAAAAGAGAGGACTCAAATAACTAAAATAAAAAATGAAAGAGATGTTAAAACAGAAATCACAGAAATGAAAAAAAAATCATGAGACTACTATGACCAATTAAACAACAAGAAACTAGGCAACTTAGAAGAAATGAATAAATTCCCAGAAACATACAACCCACCAAGACAGAATCATGAAACAGAACATCTGACCAGACCAATTACAAAAGGAAGTTAAATCAGTAATTAAAAACCTCCTAAAACACAAAAGTCTAATACCAGATGGCTTCACGGGTTAATTGTGCCAAACATTCAAAGAAGAATTCCAATACTTCTTGAACACTTGCAAAAAACAGAAGCGGGGAAAACTTTTCCAAATACATTTTATGAGGCCAGCATTACCCTGATACCAAAAGCAAACAATGATGACACCAAAATAAATAAATAAATAAACAAATAAATAAATAGCTAATATCCCTGATGAACAGATATAAAAATTCTCAAAAAAAATTAGCAAACTGAATTTTAATGATCATTAAAAAACGTATACACCATGATCAAGTGGAATTTATTCTAGAGATGTGGAGACACAAGGATAGTTCAACAGTAGCACATCAGATAATGTGACATCAAACTTACAAAGTGCCTCAACCCAAAGCAATCTTGAGAAAGAACAAAACTGGAGGCATCATGCTTCCTAATTTCAAGCTGTATTACAGGGCGCCTGGGTGGCTCAGTGGGTTAAACCTCTGCCTTCAGCTCAGATCATGATCTCAGGGTTCTGAGATCGGGCCCCACATCAGGCTCTCTGCTCAGCGGAGAGCATGCTTCCACCTCTCTCTCTGCCTCCCTCTGCCTACTTGTGATCTCTCTCTCTCTGTCAAATAAATTTAAAAAAAAAAGTCTTCAAGCTGTATTATAAAGCTATAGCAATCAAAACAGAATCAGCATAAAAACAGACAAATAGATGAACAGAACAGAGACCACTAATATAAATCAACACACATATGAATGATTAATTCATGATAAAGGATTCAAGAATATATGATGGCGAAAGGACAGTCTCTCCAATAAATGATTTGGGGAAACTGGACATCCATATGCAAGAGAATTAAACTGGACCACTATCTTACAGTAGACACAAAAGTTTTCTTGGTGGGAGAAAATACTTGTAAATCGTCTATCTGCTAAGGGGCCAATATCCAAAATATATGAAGAATTCATACAACTCAAGAGCAAAACAAACAAACAAAAACCCCAAATCAATCTAATTTAAGCATGGGTAAAAGATCTGAATAGACATTTTCTCAAAGAAGACATACACATGGCCAATAGGTACACAAAAAGGTGCTCCACCTTTTTTAACCATCAAGGAAATGCAAACCAAAACCACCATGAGATATCACCTCACACTGTTAGAATAGCTATTATCAAAAAGTCGAGAGAGAGCAAGTGTTGGTGAGGATGTAGAGAATAGGGGACCCTTGTGCACTGTTGGTGGGAATACAGGAATGCACTGGTGTAGCTACTATGGGAAACAGTATGGAGTTTCCTCAAAAAATTAAAAACAGAACTACCATATGATCCAGAAATTCCACTCTGGGTATTTGCCCAAAGGAAACAAAAACATAGGGGCACCTGGGTGGCTCAGTCGGTTAAACAGCTGCCTTCGGTTCTGGTCAGGATCCCAGGTTCCTGGGATCAAGCCCTGAGTCAGGCTCCCAGCTCAGCAGAGAGTCTGCTTGTCCCTTTTCCCCTGCCCCTCGTCCCCTGCTCAGGTACTCATTCTCTTGCTCTCTTTCTCTCTCTAATAAATAAAACCCTTGAAAAAAATAAAAAGAAAAAAGCCCCATAAATTCAAAATCATATATGTACTCCTATGTTATTGTAGCATTACTTACAATAGCCAAGATATGGAAACAACCTAAGCATATATTAATGACTGAACAGATAAAGGAATATGGTATACATACACACACATACACACACACAGAGGATTATTCAGCAATAAAAAAGAATGTAATCTTGCCTTTTGTGATAACACGGATGGACTTTGAGGGCAGTATGCTAAGTGAAATAACAGAAAGACAAATACTGTATGATCTCGCTTATATGTGGAATCTAAACAACAGCAACAAAAACCAAGCTCACAGATACAGAAAACAGACTGGTCACTGTAAGAGGACAGGGCAAGGGAGTGGGGCATGGGAGAAATAGGTGAATTGTTTGGGGGGGGTTTGGTTAAATAAACTGTATTTTTAAAAAGAAGAAGAAAAGCCCCTAAATCTCTCAGAACCCCTATCTAGCCATTAATAAGCTCTAATCAGCCATTCTGGATTCTGTGTATGTATAACCTGAAGTATTACTATTAGAACCTTTTATCCTATGGTCTGAAATATCAATAGATTCCTGACCTTGATGACTAAGTATAAAAATGATGTGAGTACACTAAGGCATTAATGCAACACTAGAGTCGTACATGCAAATAAAAATGAGTAATCTAATTAGCATTGATACATATTTTATAATTTTTATAATTTTGATCTTCTGAATTATTTTGATCACACATAAACAAAATGATCTAATGTTCCCCCAAGCTCTCTGTTAACAAAGGGTGATGGCACAGGAGTGAACAGAAGTATTATTTAAATCAGAGGTACTTAACCAAGAGCCTTAAAATATTAAACCAAGGGATTAAATATATTTGTTGAAGATAATCCCAAAATGACTAGTGTATTCAATGCTTTCTCAGTTACTACTTAGATTACAGTAATTTGGGGTGTTCTCTGTACAGACAAAATAAATGAATAGTTACTTCAGTTGTATATAAGGGAACTGAAGCACACAGCAAACACCTTATAGTCTTCATTATTATTATAAAGCATTACTTTCCATTTTATGACTACTATAATTACATTTGGAATGACCCTACTACTAACAGTACAGTAGGAACAAAGCATTTACCCTTATACCTAAACAGCTAATCATTCTTTAATTTACAGGTCACCCGAACAAACAAAAAAGAAATGAGGACTTGCTGAAATGGTTAAGTGAGTCTGAGAAACTAGAACATGGCCTTAGGTGGCAATAACAGAGGTCTCAATATCCACACGGGAACAGTCCATTAAGACAAGAAGTACAGCTAACACCTCTAGGACAAATAACTAGGTAAAGAGGCTTTAAGAGACCAAAGCAACATACTATTTGGGTAAATCAAAAGTTTTCTGTCCTTCCTTGCCTCCATTTCTCTTGTCTATTCTCTCTTCCATGAATAGCATATAGTCTGTCAGTTTTAGAAGGAATAAAGAAAAATATCCAGGCCATGGAAGAAATGAACAAAAGGCTTGTTTTAATAAGTAACTCCTCACAAGAGACCTAGAGGTTTTGTTGAAAATATTTTATTGAAATCCCTGTGAAAATGAACAGGAACTCAAACAAGAACTGTGTGGCAAACTGGCAAGCAAAACAGGCAAAATGGGAAAAGATTCATTTGCTAAAACTAGAATAAAATAAAAATAATGCTCAAGAAAGACAGAGATGAGGTTCAAAGAGAAGTCAAAAGAGGTGCATGGGAGGCTGCTGGAACATGCAGGTAAGGAACGAATGCAGGGGCCCCAGGAAGAGACAGCTGAGGAAATTTTCTCTCTATTGCTGTGGGAGATACAGGGTGGGTTCTGCTGTCTGAAACTCATAGGAAGGAACAATGCCAAATACTGAGCTATTCTAGATCTAAGACACAAACTAAGATGCTGGCAAATCACTAGGACTGATGGTCATTCAAGAAGCCCTGAGTGATTTTATGAAACTATATGTACTATGATGAAAATGCCAGTAGATTACTAATAGGACTTTAATACATAAAAAGGTAATTTGATGGTCACATTGGAAAGGAACTCAAATCACCAGGCTGCTGGATGTCTTTTTCATAGTGAAGTATTTAGCAAAGTGTATGGTAATGGGCAGAATCAATGGATAGTTAAAGATATGTCCCAGCAGAAAATAAAAGCAGCTTTGTGAGAGTAAATACTGCCTCATTACTTTTGCAAAATTCTTTAAGGGGATAAATAAGCACACAGGCAAGGGTATGGGGAAAACCTATGGATGCAATTCACCTAGATTGCCCGGGTCTTGACAAATGCCATAACAAAGTTCATTTAGTGAAGAAATCACACTAACTCTACCACTGGGAGAATATCCCAGTGTCTTTTAGGTATCATCAGTGAGCTCACTGCTCCATCTTTAGTAGCCTGTACCCCAATCAGGAGCTTCTAGACAGAATACTAAAAGTAAAAATAGATACAAACAAGCAAGGGGCACCTGGGTGGCTTAGTGGGTTCAGAGTCTGCCTTCAGCTCAGGTAATGATCCCAGGATCCTTGGATTAAGCCCGCATCAGGAACCCTGTTTCTCCCTTTCCCTCTGCTTGCCACTTCCCCTGCTTGTGCTCTCTTTCTCTCTCCAGGAAATAAATAAATAAATAAAATCTTCAAAAAAAAAAAGAAATATACAAGCAGGAAGAGCAAAAGACAAACAGTAGATCCCTGTCAGTAGCTAGTTTAGGGACTATCCTTATTTAATGTTTTGAAACAGTCTGGCAAAGGAGGCACACTACAAAAATCTCCAAAGCTTCTGTTGTTTTTCCAGAAAAGTGGAAAGTCACACTAGAAATAGTAAATTGCAAGATTTCATGGAGCTGCCTAAAGGAGCTGAGAAATGGCAAGACACTTCAAAATGGACCACATGAAAATAATGCATGTAATACAGGAAGGAGAAAATGAATGATTGGACCCATGTCCTCTGGAGTTCTGAATATTTCCCGAAGACATGAGGCTTTGGTTTGACACTAAATGGCCAATAAAGTATGGAGTCTCACCAGAAAGAGCAGAGCCAACAGAGCAGAAAGCAGTGTCCTTTGTTGAAGACCATGCTCCTTGCACCACTGGGAGGCCATGAAGTCCTAATAACTGTATTTTAAGAAAGTCCTCTGGAACTCAAAGAATATCTAGAGCACTAGGAAAATATTTAAAGGAAAGAGAACAGTTATCAAATGAAGAGAGGGTTGGGGCGCCTGGGTGGCTCAGTGGGTTAAAGCCTCTGCCTTCAGCTCAGGTCATGATCTCAGGGTCCTGGGATCGAGCCCCACATCGGGCTCTCTGCTCAGCGGGGAGCCTGCTTCCCTTCCTCTCTCTCTGCCTGCCTCTCTGCCTACTTGTGAACTCTGTCTGCCAAATAAATAAAATCTTAAAAAAAAAAAAAAAAAAGAAGAGAGGGTTAAAAAAAAGTTAGACTTTGGTTTGTGAACTCTCAGCCAGGAAGTGGGTACAATGACTACTAACATTTGTAGAATAATAAAGGATATGAATAGAAAGACCATAAACCAGCTCATTAGGAGTCCAGAAGGCTTGAATGAGGCACACCCTTCACTTAAGTCTGATTAGGTGCTAAATTAAAAAAAAAAAAAATAGAAGTCTGTCTTCAACTGAGTGATATTTGAAGAACAATTTACTTAATCTTCATTTGGAGCATATCTCTCATTCTATTGAGAAGCATATTATGCATAAAAGAAACTCAAATTTTAGAGGGAAAGTTAGTAACAGCATATTGCCAAGCTTAGTGCTGGACACATAATTGGCCTTTGGTGAGTTTCTTGAGGTAACGAATAATAAGAGCAGAGTATCTCCACTTCATCAGATATGGCAGAGACACTCAGAAAAGACAGGGACTTCAAAATTACTCTTTCCTCTACAGATACCTTTTTCTAAATTCATGTGTTAGTTCTTAGGAAGAATCATTTCCGTAATAACAAAATGATGAAACAAACCTGATGTAAGCATAAGAGTAAGGCAATTCAGTAAGATATATTAAAGTTTTTCTCTGGGAAGAAAAAATCATTAAAACTAGTATTACCATTGTTAATGCTCTTAGTATTTGTTTAATGGAATTGTACATTATTTTTTAAGTAGTATCTTTCTATACAAAAAAGGCACTAGGAGATATTAGCCACATACTTTCAAAGTGAGGGAAAAAAAAGTAAGTGCTGTGTTTTCAGGTTTTTTCCACATTCAAACTGCTGGGCCATACAAAATTTAGATTTTGTAGGAAAACAAAGGTCACACTGAACAGGATCTGTCTTACTTCTTTTGAATATTGTCCATGAGGATACTGGCTGCAGTGTGAGTGGACCTCCACTTCCCTGAGCTCTGTAAAGTGATCAGAGAACAGCACAGACACTGAGGAGGACAGAGAGAATGATGAAAGAGAATGGAAGACAGTGAGGACTATACCTACACCACTTCTGGCAAAAAGAGGAAATAAACACAAAAGGAAATGGACTACAAAGTAAAAGGGGAAAATAATCATGATTCAAGTTGTACTTTCACGAAAACAACAACAAAAAACCTGAAAGAATTAGAACTCATGAGTTTCCAGAGGTAGAGAAATACTAACTTGTAATAACAGTAAATCCCTTGTGTTTGAGTGATCAGTACAAGAGAAACCAGAAGAAAATGACAGAAGAATTTACTGATGACAATTACTTAAAATGCTAGGGCTTTAGTTCTTATTTTGTCAAGAACCAAATCAACCCTGCTAGCCCTCAGTTTCCTTCTGCTAAATGAAGCCTTTTCTAGCCCTTTCCCTTTCATGTAATTCAGGATACCAACATGTATCCAGCAAACATCAATTTGACTAATAGGAGAATTAGAAGGAGCAAGAGAAACAAATGTTCAAGCTTCTATTCCAAAGATCCATTGAGTAATATAATCAGGAGACAAGGCTAGATCTGAAGGTTACTGCCATCCCGGCACTGCTGGCTATACTACCCACAAGTCTATGCATTACTCAGTGCTCAGCACCATAAGTATACTCTTATTCCCTTCACTTATTTCATTCTCTCCCCACACTGAGAAGGGAGTCTTGAGCCAGGCATGCTGCTTAACAAAGGACTGGCAGAATTTCTGGCCCATGAAAGGAAAATGAAAAAACCCTGTTTCTGAAAGCCTGAAACTATGAAGTCTTTATTTTAATATAAAGCTAACCATCTAAAAAGAGAGGCACAGGACAGCACACAAAGCTTGATGTGAGGATCTCCTGTAAGAGATACCACATAGCTTTCTCACAGAATATACCTACTGAATTTCTAATATCAGAGCTGGATAGAAACTCTAAGCCACCAATATAGAAGTGGTTCTGTGCTAGAATATTCTAGAGACTGAGTAGTGGCCACCACAAAACCATTAACAATAAGGGATAAGGACAGAAAGAGAGGTCCTGTTTAATACACACCAGCATGGGATGCCTGGGTGGCTCAGTGGGTTAAAGCCTCTGCCTTCGGCTCAGGTCATGATCCCGGGGTCCTGGGATCGAGTCCCGCATCGGGCTCTCTGCTCAGCAGGGAGCCTGTTTCACTTCCTCTTTCTCTGCCTGCCTCTCTGCCTACTTGTGATCTCTGTCTGTCAAATAAATAAATAAAATCTTTAAAAAAAAATACGCGCCAGCACATCAATGTTAAAAGAAGAAATACTAAGATCTACAATTAAAAGAAGAATTAACTCTGGAGGAAATGAAAACAATATCGCATTCTGAAAATGATTTTTAAATATATCTCTTTAGGGGTGCCTGGGTGGCTCAGTCGTTAAGTAGCTGCCTTCGGATCAGGTCATGATCCCAGGGTCCTATGTCATTGGGCTCCCTGCTCAGCAGGGAGCCTGCTTCTCCCTTTCCCTCTGCCTGCTGATTCCCCTATCTGTGCTCCCTCTCTCTGTGTTATATAAATAAATAAAATCTTCAATAAATAAATAAATCTCTTTAATATTTAGCATTGACTTTAAAATATATCTTAAAGAGATGATAGAAAACAACTAAAAACAAGAAATAATTTTTTAAACAGGCAAAATTAAATAAGAACAATTTGAAAAAGATTCTGAATCTAAAAATAAAACATATAGTCAGCAAAACCCAAAATATGAAGATTGAAGAAAGGAACAAGTCTTTTTTTTTTTTAAGATGTATTTATTTATTTGAAAGAGAGAGAAAACAGAGGGAGAGGGAGTGGGAGAGAAAATCTCAAGCAGACTCCCTCCCCAACACAGTCCTCAGTCCCATGACCCTGAGATCATGATCTGAGCTGAAATCAAGATTCAGAGGCTTAACCAACCAAGTCACCCAGGTGCCCCAGAAAGGAACAAATCTTTAGAAAATATACCTAGTGTATCACAGCAAGAAGAGATGACAAAAGAATTGGCATATTTGGTGAAGACTTGGCTTTCCTCAAACCTCAATATCTAGCACCAAGTCAGGAATATAGCCAGAACACATATAAGATTCATCAAAAGAGAGAAAGCGGTAAGGAAGGTTGATCAGGAAGAGTTGGATTACCAAGACTGGCATCTTCAAGAACTGAAATGCAATAGATGTTTACCAATTTTGAAACCTACCTTGGAGGAACATGGGCAAGTCAGATTTTGCACATGGTAGAGGTGGTATTTAGGAAATGGTTTTTTCCTATACAATAAGTAGAACCACTCTGTTTTTCCATGACTTCATGATGCCCAAAGCTTAGCTGGGGCCAGTGGCATATTTATGATGATTTGAAAACTGGACAACCTAGAACTAAGGAATGCCAATTATTTCAAGTTTTAGCATTTCTTTTAGTCAAAAGAACATCACTTCCTTTTAACAATTATTATAACAAGACAAAGTCTTAATTCACTGGTAATTTGTAAATGACATTCTTTGTGTTCTTAAAAATATCCCAGGAAAGGGCGCACCTGGGTGGCTCAGTGGGTTAAGCCTCTGCCTTCGGCTCAGGTCATGATCTCAGGGTCCTGGGATCGAGCCCTGCATCGGGCTCTCTGCTCAGCAGGGATCCTGCTTCCTCTTCCCTCTCTGCCTGCCTCTCTGCCTACTTGTGATCTCCATCTGTCAAATAAATAAATAAAATCTTTAAAAGAAAAAAATCCCAGAAAAGGACCTTTGTTGGGAGTTCTCTAAGATAAATGAGATATTGTTACCTACTTTACATACCTGCAATTATTATGGGTGCTTTCAAGATTAACTACCCAGGGAAGCACAATTGGGAACAGGTGTACTTCCATCTACGCCAGACACTGACACTGCTATGACACTCTTCAACTTACAACTGCCAATGGCTCACAACTTTCATTTGTGAAAAGCTTCAACTATTTCTGTGTTAGTTTTCCCTATGAAACCCAGTCTTCTGCTACCTTAGAGAGAGCTGAAAATATAGTAAGAATTAAATAATAAAGAAAGATGCCTGAAGTCCCAAAAATGAGGTGCAACATAACCACAAGGTTTTATTAATAGTTTACCTTCAAACTTCTATATGAAAGTAGATTTTACATAAATGAATACTGATCTGAAAACAAAATGAGGGGTGAAGGAATGACCTCGTGAGCCCATAAGAATCACGATGACTCGGGACGCCTGGGTGGCTCAGTCAGTTGGGCGGCTGCTTTCGGCTCGGGTCATGATTCCAGCATCCTGGGATCGAGTCCCACATCGGGCTCCTTGCTCGGCGGGGAGCCTGCTTCTCCCTCTACCTCTGCCTGCCTATGCGCTCTCTCATTCTCTCTCTCTTTCTGACAAATAAATAAAAATAAAATCTTTAAAAAAAAAAAAAAAAGAATCACGATGACTCTAAACCCTGTCACATAACTTTAAACTTGCCATTAGTTTTACTTATTTCCCCATTCATCGCTACTAATTTAAGGATCTGGGGGCTGTCAAAGATATTTGGTAAAAGCAATTGATCTTTCAAGATAATCTCAAACTCACTATTTAAGACCCTTTTCGCTTTAAACTACACAGTGTTTGAGAGTAGGAGGGCAGCAATACGACACACTTCTGAAAATTGTTTAGGCCCCACTCTCTTTATTTCACACTGTAAAAGCTAACCAACACTGGAGCCAGAGACAGTTTTGCTGTCTGAAACCATGTTGTACCCTCCATGGTGAGTGACATGGCAATGCTCTGAGTTTGCTTACACAAGCCAGATCCAGCTGTGCTGGCGGCTTAACTGCTACTCAGAAGTTAAGGAGCAGACAAGGGACTTGAGAAATCACCAGAGAACATTACTATGAAGATGTAAAAAGATAGCCCATTCATTTTTCCTTATTTGTGTCAAGGGAAAAAGGAGAATGAGACTAAATGTGGGAAAGGAATTTTTAAAACAGTTTTAAAACTGTTTTTTTATTTTTTCTATTTATAGACATACATTTAAAATACACTCAACTTAAAACCCATCTAAAATTATAGTGTCTCTTTGACATGGAAGTTTCTCTCATTTTATTTTATTTTCATTTTTTGCTTCAGATACAGTGAGTCATTATGTTTGTAAAACTATCATTTGATCACTTTTTAAATATTCTCCTTCATTGAATAGATGTTTGTAGAACAACTCATGGGGCTCTGGCACTGTTCTAAGCACCAAGAATACAGCAGTGAACAGAACAAGCAAAAATACTTGTCTTTGTATAGCTTACTTTCTAGTGGGAGGAGAAGAAAATGGACAATATAAAGAAGTAAAATCTATAGTGAGTTAGATGGTGAGAGAAAGTATAGAGAAAAACAAAGTGGGGAATGGAGATAGAGAATGTTGGGTTGCATTTTTAAATAAGGTGAGGCTTCACTAAGCAAAACGGGTAAACATAACAAGAAAAATGTAGCAGCTACAGAAGTAGTAGTTGTAGTAGAAGCCATAGTAAGAAGTGTTTGAAACTTGCCATGCGCCAGGTACTGGGCCAAGTGCCTTACCAGCACTCTGTCATTTAGGCATCATGACAAGTATATGAATCAGGGTCTATTGTTATATCTATTTTACATCTGGAAAAAATGAAGCTTAGAGCAATTAATGAGCTTGCCTAGATCACAGTCAGTAAGTAGTGGAGGTGGGAGTAATACTAGGGAAAAAAATAATAATATAAGGGAAACAACCAAACCACCACCACCACTACCACATACACACACACACACACACACACACACACCCCAACATACACAGCACCATCAACATACACATACATCCATGTATTCTTTACATTAGCATTTACCATAATACATAATATTTTCTATAATCACAAAGTAGACACATAGAATTGGTGACCTAACTTTTCTGTACAATATAATACTAGGTTTATGCTTCACTTTTTCTAAAAGCAAGGTGGCTATGACTGACAATCAGGTTCCCCATAATATTACATTTTTAGGATATTTTTTCTTCTAAGATTATTTATTTATTTGTCAGAGAGAGGAGGGGGAAGAGAGAGAGACAAAGACAGGTAGGCAAACGGAGAACCAGGCTCTCCATTGAGCAAGGAGCCTGACGTGGGACTTGATCTCAGGACCTGAGGATCATGATGTGAGCCGAAGGCAGACACTTAACCAACTGAGCCACCCAGGCATCCCTAGGACAGTTTTCATAATTCAGAATATATTTTCCCATAGATGCACTATTATAAACAGGGGCCTGATTTTCACATAAGCCTATTTGATTCAGAAAAAAGCTTAAAAAAGAAATTCAATTTTAAAAAAGAAAGAATGCAGTTCATATGTCTTCACTGCAACTAATTCCTACTTCTCCCACACAAACCTATCCTTGTCACCTCTGTTTAGGGCTCCGCCCTTTTGAGACAGAAGCCACTGCCTCAGTGGGGGCTCTAAGTCCAAGGAGAAGGGTGTGCTCCAGTTTGGGCTCCCTACCCATCTCACCCTCTAAGCATGTTCTTCACTGGTGGAGCACCCCCTCATGTGAATTTTAGGAGCACACATGCCATTGGCAACAATGAAGTTAAAAACAAACAATTATCTCATACTAAGTGAATGTGCAGAATAAAATGGCTGTAGTCATTCAATGAAATTGTCAATGTTTAAAAACAAATTAAAATAAAACCAATGCCTTAAAATGAGGAACAGATTTTTCAATATTAAAAAAAATAGATCTAGCCCTGAAGGAGGGATGGATGTAAATAAATGGCATGGAAAGGAAAAAATAATACATATGAAGAGGAACACAAAGCTTCAGGAAACTGCCAGGCAGACTTGGGAAAGCTGCACTTACACAGACAAGTTCTGCCTAAAGGAGAGTGATGCCGGGGTAGTGGGCAATGAGGATGGAAAGGGTGATCTTCCTACATTACACTTTAGAATTTTCTTACAATAACATCCCTGAGAGTAGGAATGGAGAAAATTTATGAGGGTTTATTCCACATGACAGAACCAGAGGGTCAAGGGGGAATGGGATCTTAGCAAAATCCTACAAGGTTATAATCTAGTAGTTAAATGTAATACATTTTAGGAATTCAAGCCAGAAGAGCCCAAAAGGGCAAGAAAAGCAGTGATAAAGCTGAATAATTAGAATCCTCTAGCTAAGAAATGGAGATACTCTTAATGTGGGGGTAAAGAAGCTATGAGGGAGAACAAAGTTACATGTGCAAATCCCTAGGAAAGGTACTGCCTTATACCAGAATGGCCAGGCTGGTATGTGGTCAAGGTCAGAGAAAGAAGAGAGACACCAAGGGCTTACACTGGGGTAACCGGGGGGCCGAGAGACTCCCAAAGAAGAAAGGCTCCGCTTTCACACATGAGTATTTTTACCCAGAGTGACAATTTAAGTTTAAATTAAACAGAAGGAAAACTGATTCTGAAAACTTGAAAGGGTGCAAGAGATCTTGTCTAGTCGCTGAAAAAATATGCTCTGAGTGCCCAGAGCATCGCAGGCATTGGATAATGACTCACTTCTTCCTGTGGCCCCTGCACAACAGACTGGGGAGGGAAGACTGGGTAAACAGGTCCAATGGTACCCACTTTCACGGAGGAAGAACAAAGGTGATTATGTTATGTGTGATGAAGAGAGGCTGCTCTTCATTCTCAGGCTTTCCTCTTCTGTTTCTCATAGAATATGCATAGTAGGGAGATTTCACAAAATAAGTCCTAGTCCCCTCCTCAAGCTCTCCAACAATTAGAAACACTTATTTCAGCAGTAAACTATTTTGTGAGGAAGTGAATTTCTTTTCTGGAAAGCCAAAGATTGGCAATCTAAGTAAGTATCTTTTAATTCTTTATATTTCTAAAATGCTCCCCTACCATTTAAAACACACCAGAAATAATATAATTTAAGTGTTCTTAATATGCCAAAGCTAGGACTATAAGCATACATGACTGTTGAAAACTGTGGAGCACTTGTGAATGTTTTCTTCTATACCAAGCATGCTTCATGTTCTGTGCTAAACCATGATAAAGCACATACAAAATTAGTAATAGCCCCTGTCTTCCTCTGCCTCTGGGTCAAACACCTGTCCTGCTGCCCTAACCTATCCTCACAGACGTAACAGGCCAAATGCTCAGACCTTCTACAGCTCAGCGCCTTTTGGGTGTGGCATGTGGTTACAGAAAATGTTTAATGAATGAGGAAAATAGAAGACTGTTCATGATGGACAAATTACCACAAAAGAAAGTTACAGAAGGAATGATAAAGTTTTAAAGAACAAAGGGAAATAACAAAGAATAAACAAAAGGACCCATAGTATGCTATGAAGGAATATATCCAAAGATGTCCAAAGTTCATGCTACACTGATTATTAACCCAGAAATGGAGGGGTTAAAATTACTCAGGAAAATAAAGCAAGCTTCCATTTTTGGAAGTTAGATACAAAATACTAATCCCAAACATTCAGTGTATTTGAAGCTAACCCTTCCATATTGATGTTGCTTGAATAGGCAAAATCAGAAAAAACCTAACATGTAGAGTTAAAATTGTTTATTATCTTTTTAAGATAAGTGCAGACCAGATACAAATTAAAATACCATAAACATTGTATATACGTTTATTCTCTGTCCATTAATTAGTTTAGTCCTAAACCCAAAGCGGTAGGAAATGCCAAAGAGACCAATCAACATACTATTCAAATAGTTATTTGGAATTTTTTTTTATTATTCACAAATTTTCTCCTTTGGCACTATTCTTTATTTTCCTATTATATATAAATTAACAGTTCCTAAGAAGCTTTAAAGTTCTGAATATTTAAAAAATGTTACCCTATTGAAAGAATGCATAAATTCTAACAAGATAAAGAGCTTGAATGCAAAGTTCTGCACCAGTGTGCATGCCTGTAAATGAGGGTGCGCATAGGCAGGTTTAGCTTTAAGACACTCTGGTTCAGAAATACGAACTCAGGTTTTACCTGTATGGTAGAGACATAATGGTTGGAATCTCTACACATCTGTGGTTCTATATCATTAGGGAAAAGGGTGTTTGGAATTCATCCTTGAGGTGTTTTCTACCAAGTGGAGGAAGTGGGCCTTTGTGGTCACGAGCACTGCTCACTTCTCTCCTTCCTCTGACAACAGTAATCCTCCATAAACTGTTAGGGTTACAGCTGGGGCCCCTTACAGCACTGTATGCTAATGGAATAATAAATGAACATAAATGCACTTAATAAGAGGATTAGCTGAACACAGTGACTCCACACTGGAGTTGGAACCAAGTGTGATGGAGCCATCTCTCCCTCGGACTTAACACCTTGATGTCATTTTTTCCTGCTGTAAAACAGGGCTAACAACATTTTTCTGTCCTATGCATCTGTATCAGAGCTTAAAGACTTTTGGAGGTACCTGAGATTCGTTTACATAAAGTGCAGAAAGAACAAAAAGAATCAGTTTTTTCATACATATCTTATCTCGCACAATATTCTGTGATAGTTAACTAGAGTGGAAAGTACACAAATCAAGTCTTTAGGAGGGAAACTGCTGCCATCCTAAAATTCATTACCTCAGGACTAATTTAGGCAAATGACTCCTGAGTTTTCTCTTGGCGCTCAATTTTTTCTATATCCAATGAAAAATGTACCTTATCCCAAAATTGTTGCTAAGTCACTGTTTTTGTCTAGAAGCTACTAGAACTTGCATGTAGATAGATTTCAAGATAAATTTTAAGTATTCACTGTGAATTTCAAGGTTTTCCATTATTTGACTCCATCCCACTTGTTGAATCTTAACTGTTAAATGCTGGGACCATGCCTGACGGACAAGAGGTCAAAGGGGTTCCTCCAGTACAAATCCATGGAGGGCAAGGAGTAATACTCACAGATAAACAGGCTTTGCTTATCATTATCTGGAAACCTGAAGAAATGAGTGTCTGTTTTTCTCACACTCTTGGCAAAATCAACACAAAAGTGTATTTCTGACACATATTCTTGATTTTAAGAGGTATCTTACCCCCCTTAAATTTAAGTGGGATGTATTAAAACTCATGTTTACCTATGTAGTAGGCAACTATTTAAAGCTGATTCAGAAGTTGCATGACCAGAGATGTGCCAGGCAGGACTCCAGCTACCAGGCACAGCCTTAGGCTTCTCACAACAGCCCTGATCTTACTGGAACATTCCCTTCACATCACTCCTCTCCTCAGCTCCTCAATTTCTCATGAAAACCTTTATGGTCAGTTGCCCTCTCACATCCCTGCCCAGGCATGTCCTGCCTTCCACGGTTCTGGAGAGGATCAGAAATAACAAACTAAGAATGCAGGATGTGCCCATAGGGCCAGACTGCCTGGTTTGGAGTCCCAGCTCTACTTTGTAGCAGTAGTCCAATTTTAGAGATGTTGTCAAAACTTTTTATGACTTAGTTTCCTCATCTGTCAAAGAGGGAATATTAACATTACCTATCCTATGAGGCAATGGAGAAGATTCTCCACAGCAAGTGCCGAGAACAATCAGCCACCCTTATCCCCACCCTGCCCTGCTGAACCCCTTCCCCTTCTGGCCTTCCACTCAACTTCCCTCAACTTCCCTTACTTCTTCCCTCAACTTCCTTCTCCTCTCCATCTCCCCATGTCCTCCATGTTATTTGTTATGCTCAATAAATAAGTGAAACCATATGATAATTGACTCTCTCTGCTTGACTTATTTCACTCAGCATAATCTCTTCCAGTCCTGTCCACGTTGATACAAAAGTTGGGTATTCATCCTTTCTGATGGAGGCACAATACTCCATAGTGTATATGGACCTCATCTTCCTTATCCATTCGTCCGTTGAAGGGCATCTTGGTTCTTTCCACAGTTTGGTGACTGTGGTCATTGCTGCTTTGAACACTGGGGTGCAGATGGCCCTTCTTTTCCCTCCATCTGTATCTTTGGGGTAAATACCCAGTAGTGCTATTGCAGGGTCATAGGGAAGCTCTATTTTTAATTTCTTAAGGAATCTCCACACTGTTCTCCAAAGTGGCTGCACCAACTTGCATTCCCACCAACAGTGTAAGAGGGTTCCCCTTTCTCCACATCCTCTCCAACACACATTGTTTCCTGTCTTGCTAATTTTGGTTACTCTAACTGCTGTAAGGTGGTATCTCAATGTGGTTTTAATTTGAATCTCCCTGATGGCTAGTGGTGATGAACATTTTTTCATGTGTCTGATAGTCATTTGTATGTCTCCTTTGGAGAAATGTCTGTTCATGTCTCCTGCCCATTTTTTGATGTGATTATCTGTTTTGTGTGTGTTGAGTTTGAGAAGTTCTTTATAGATCTTGGATATCAGCCTGTATCTTGGATATTTGTCTGTACTGTCATTTGCGAGTATCTTCTCCCATTCCATGGGTTGCCTCCTTGTTTTGTTGACTGTTTCCTTTGCTGTGCAGAAACTTTTCATCTTGATGAGGTCCCAAAAGCTCATTTTTGCTTTTGTTTTCTTTGCCTTTGGAGACATATCTTGAAAGAAGTTGCTGTGGCCGATGTTGAAGACATTACTGCTTATGTTCTCCTCTAGGATTTTGCCTCACGTTGAGAACTTTTATCCATTTTGAGTTTATCTTTGTGTATGTGTAAGAGAATGGTTGAGTTTCATTCTTCTACACATAGCTGTCCAATTTTCCCAAAATGTTACCAAATGTTACCTTCTAAATGAGGTCCTAATCACACATGTTCCCTTCTACCTCAACCCCTAGTACTCCTGATTCCCTTGGCCAATAGTATTTATTGATCACCTCCTAAAATAACATATAATCTGTTTGCTTGCCTGCTTATTTAGTATACCTATTTAGTATTACATTAACGTCCACCTCACTAGAGCTCACATTGGTCCCCCATGGGTCCCAAACACCTAAAACAGTGCTTAGCACAAAGAAGGTGCTCAATAATTGTCTGCTAGGTGACTTAATCTATAGGAGACTAACAGACTTCTTTAGAGCATCCAGTCTCTAGCTTCTGCCCTACCCAAAAGATCCCATACACCACCCACAAAATATACAGAGATTTTTCAACAGATATTTATTTGAAATAGTTCATGAATAAAAAAGGGAAGAACTACTAAAAGGAAAACAATTCAGCACCACAGAAACAAGCAGATCATCCAATAGCTTTTCCTCAGAATAAAGTCCAGATTCTTCCCTGGGACACTCAGAGCCCCTTAACCTGAATGTTTCTACTTGTTACCACTGTGACTTGTCTTACCCTTGCCCATACCCACACACTACTCACTGTACATTTAGTCCACCAAACTACTCTTCATTTTCCAAACCGGCCATGGATATTCTTAGTTCTAGGACTTCCTTCTCCATTTCTTTGTTTGTTTCATTGCATAGAATTCTGCCTTACTTATACAATGAATTCCCGAGCACCTCATCCCTTTTTGGGCAGGAACTGATTTAGAGATTTTTCCTCTATTACTTTTGATATTACATTATCAATTTAATAGATGACCCTGCCACCCTGATTTGCTGACTCCCTGAGGGCAGGGACCATTTTGTGTTCCAGCATCTTTGCAGAGGACCTGGCAAATAGTAGATGTTCAAGAAACTTCTGTTCTAGGCAGATGATGAAATAAAAAATAAAATCTTACCACAAAGCAAAGGATTATCATCAAGAAAGAAACAAAAATATATTAATAGAGATTTTCTATATCTATCTCTTTTGAACTGTATTTCATTATTTATTTTTCTTCATTCTCCAATATTATCAGAAAACTCTATTTAATAAATGTTTACACAGTCTTAAGTTAAAGCTAACATTAGAAAGATTTTTTTAAAATTTATTCTCCAGACCCCAATCTTTAATGGCTCCTTCTCTAAAAGAAAAAGAGCAGAAAGGGAAAAGAGGTTTGTATGAGTTCAAAAGAATTTTTTTTTTTAAATACAGACAAAGACTTATCGTTAGTCATGTCTGGAATTTAAGTGGATTCTTTTTAAAAAAGCTAGCTCAGGCTGCCAATTTCCTGTGTTCTCCCAGTGCCAGCAGGACTGTGGTGACAAGAATCACTGCTCCATGAAGCTCTGCCCACCTGTGATCACCACACTATATCTCTGATACATGTCATGGTAACCCTTAAACTCTTAGTTCTTTATTCTTTTTTTCATCTTTTCCATCTCTCCTCTCTCTCTCTCTCTTTTTTTCCTTTTTTTTCTGGTATTTGAAAGAAATGAAGTTAGTAACGTTTAGCATATTCCACTAGAGCAACTGCTATTAGTGATATAAAGGGAAGCTTATACAAAAAAAATATAATAACTGGTTTCATGAGTACACATTATAGTTAGAATTGAAATGATTTTCTTATTCATTCAATCTGTACTTATATTCTTTGGCACTCAAGACATATACTGTCTACTTTATTCGATTGGTATTTATACACTAAAAAACATTTATTTTCCCTACACACACATGGACCTTCCCAACTATCATACCTCAAACAAAACAAATATGGATACAATCATGACATAAAGTCAGTATGTAAAAGCAGAAGACTAAACTCGTACGATATATTTATATCAGTTCTAAAATTCTTAGTGTTTCTTTCCTAGGAGGGAAAGAATATGTTATATTCCATAACTTATAGCTTACAATTTTCACAAAGCATCAAGAAGACAAACCAAAGGGGAGGAGTCAAGATGGCAGAGAAGTAGCAAGCTGAGATGACATCAGACAGAAGGAGATCAGCTAGATAGCCTATCAAACCATTCCGAACATGTATGAATCCAATAGGAGATCGAAGAGAAGAAAAACAACAATTCTAGAAACAGAAAATCGACCACTTTCTAAAAGGTAGGACCAGTGGAGAAGTGAATCCAACGCGAGGGGAAGATAGACCCCAGGGGGAGGGGCCGGCTCCCGGCAAGCGGCGGAGCACAAAATCAGGACTTTCAAAAGTCTGCTCAATGGAGGGACATCACTCCAGAGGCTAAACTGGGGTGAAGACCTCACAGGGACAACATGGACTCAGTCCCGCGGGGTCCCAGAATGATCGGGGGTGTCTGAGTGTCGCAGAGCTCACAGGTATTAGAGTGGGGAAGCCGGCTGCGGAGACAGAGCCGAGGTTTCCTAGTGGTCTGTGACACGGACCGGTGCTCTGTGGCACTGGCCGGTGCTCTGTGCGAGGGGTCCCCACAAGATCCGGGGAGACTC
>ML109200.1:0-16607 GCA_003697995.1 Taxidea taxus jeffersonii
GGCTTTAACCCACTGAGCCACCCAGGCGCCCCAACAAAACCCTTATTTTAAAAAAATTATTTTCTTTACTGAGACTATAAAGAGAAGCAAGTTATTTTTTTAAAAGATTTTATTTATTTATTTGACAGAGAGAGATACAGCGAGAGAGGGAACACAAGCAGGGTGAGTGGGAGAAGGAGAAGCAGGCTCCCTGCTGAGCAGGGAGCCTGATGCAAGTCTCAGTCCCAGGACCCTGGGATCATGACCTGAGCCAAAGGCAGATGCTTAACCGACTGGGCCACCCAGGCACCCCGAGGCAAGGTATTTTAGAGGAATTTATGACAAATGTTAAGCACCCAGTCTTAATACATTTACTTTTATAAGGCATAGGTCCTACTTATAGCATTCATCAGCAAGTCTATTTATAGGTTCTTTCCCCAAAATAAATCCTCAGTCTGACCACTCCTTACCATCTCCGTCACATCCACCCAAGACCAGGGCTGAGACAGATAGAATGCACATATACAACTGTACTGGTCGTTAAAATATTGAAGCAATTCTGGCAAGCTTGTATATAGCCTCTTAGCCATTGTGCTGAGCCTGCCAGATGCCCCTGCCAGCCACTCTGAGCTTTCCTTCTGAGACACTCTATGACTGTCCTGGATATAGAAACTGAAGGGTTAACACCTGACATAGCAGGAATCCCACCCACATTTTGATCCTTGTGACTGGTCAGTATGTATGACATATGGGACCTAGATCTGCCCTAGACCAATGGGGCCCTCTCTTGCAGTAGACTTCCTGCTATCATTCTTACCCCCCTGACGTCTGTTCTACAAGAAGGCAAGGTGATTTTTACTATTACTAATGCAAATCAGATCATATTGCTTTTCTCTTTAAATTCTCCAGCAGTTTCCCATTATATTTAGAATGAAATCCAAACTCCTACCTAGGCTTACTTGGCTTGCTGATGACTCTATCTGTTCCCAAAGTCTAGTCAGTAGCTATCCTACAATTTCCTCCCCATGTGCCTGTTCCTTCTTTCCCTCTGCTATAATACCTTTCCTTCCAATGCTTCCAATCCAAAACCAGCTCTTTCACTAACAATAAGCTCAAATGCCATCTCCTTAGGACGTTCTTTGATCAACCTATAGCATGTAATCTCTCCCTCTCAAGCATTGCTACTAATGTTCCTCTTTTCTCTTAAGTCCTTAGTTGCTGATTTTTATTTACGAATTACTTCTCCTCTCAGTGAACCATATGTACTTTGAAAGATATATTTTTAACGCAGATATTAGCTTCCATTTCAGTCATCAGTAAGTTTTCATCCAGAATGAACTTGCCTTTCTGTTTATTAGCTGACTTCTTTCTTTATGATAAACCTCAGTTTTAGGTCATGGGACAAAGAGAGTCTTCATAAATGTGCACTTCATGGTGAGTTAACTTTGGCTTATGGGAAGGGAGCTGTGACAATTCCCCTCAGGACACATTGCTGCCTGCTTAGGAAAACTTAACTATGGTTTATAAACTTGAAGGAAAATAAGGTAGAACAACTCCCTGAAGAGATTCTTTCCAGATGTTTTTTGAGTAAAGTTAAATCCTTATAATCATTCAATGTTCACTAGTCTCCTTGCTCAAGAGTTCATCCAACTATACAAGTCATATTTCTTCTCTAATAAAAACAGTTTTAAGCCAATGAAAGTATTTACTGGCATTGGTTCACTTCTATGAGAAGTGAATATTTTAATATTTTTAAGCAGATGATCTAACTGCAAAGCTAAATTATTTGTACTTCTCATAAATCCTATCTTTTATCATCAAACAATTATTTTTGGAATTATAATATTTTAGTGCCAGAGTTCCCTGGAGTCCAGATAACAATAGCTAACACCTAACAATATGCCAGGTATTGTTTTAAGTGCTTTCTATGCAGTAATCTTGACTATAACCTCTGAAATAAGCACTATTAATATCATCATCTTTATTTTAAAGAAGGAAAAACTGAAATACAGAGAAGTTAAGTAACTTATCCAATGTCACAAAGCTAGTAAACAGTAGAGATGGAATTTGATCCCAGCCACATCTTGTTTGGATTTATATGGCAAACATATCCTTGTTCTAACCCCCTTCTCCCTCACATAGTTTTGAGGTAAAATATTTGACTTCTCAGCTTCCCTTACATGTTGAGGAAGATATGTGACCCTTCTCTGGCCAGGAAGAGTAGACACAAGTTCTTGGGAAAGATTTCCCTTCCTGAATAAAAAAGAAAACTTCATAAAAAAAATACTTGGCCATTTGCCTTATTTACATTGTTGCTCTCATATCCAAATTTTAGGATACTTATTACTTATTTTTTAGTGGGAGTTATTCTTTCCTGTTTAGTCAATACCTGAAAAATAGTTTTAGGAAGAAAGGGAGAGTGAGATAGGATACAAGCAGCTTAAATTCAAGTATATTGCCTCTCCTCAGTTCTGCTGTGTGCTGTGCCCTGGGGCATGTTACCACTCCATCCCTACACTAATGAGGACATCGATTGTGTCCTCAGCATTCGACGTGGTATAAATGTACATACACTCTCCACTTCAGGGTGAGCAGGGTGGTTTACTGTGAACTATATGACACAGAATTTTGTTTTTATTTCTTTGGAGCAGGAGGGTAGTGGAAGTGATTTATTTATTTCTCTTAAACTGACTCTGGTGGATTGCTACCACTATTTTTCCTCTTTGTTAACCCATTGGCATCCTGCTTCTTTTAAAGTTGAGCTGTTAGCAGAGTTTCTCTGTCCTTTGTATTACTCTACAGCATGGAGATTGGCCCAGTTTCTAATACAGCCCATGCACAGCCTCAGACTCTGCCATTCCAAGTAGGGGTTGATGGTAGGCTCTTCAGAGCCAAATAACCCATTTCCCCTTGTATGTGCTGAAAGATCTGAAAAAGAAATTATCTGCAATCATTGTCCTCCCTCCTGGGTTTTGGCACACATTCTTCAACTATCTAAACTAAGGAGTTATTTTAATTGCTAATTTCATTGACAATGAAGAATCTTTTCTCCCCATTTGTCCTCTATTTTGCAACATTTAAGGGAGAAAAAGGTATTCACAACAGTTTCCTTCCCCCTAATCTTTAGCAGATTTTTTTCTCTTTGGGAAAAAGAGTCATATAAGTAACATACTCAGGGCCTTGACGTGTATCATTACTTTTTGACTGAGTCTTTTCCTGGTTTATTTTGATTAGCTTCTAGGAAGTCCCAGTATGTACTTTAATAGTAAATCTCTTCCTTACCAGACAGATATGTTCAGAGCCCAGGATGCTAATGATATCATAACCACCAATACCACGTAGGGCACTGCAATCGTGTCACAGTTCTCAGATACCTCCCACTTGATGCTAAGATTTTGAGACTGAGAATTGAGTGTAAAAGGTTTATCAGGGAGGCTAATAGGAACCAGATCTGTGGATTTTAGCCAATGTTTTCTCAACTTCACCACTATTGATATTTGGACAAAATAATTATTTGATGTGGGGGACTGTCCTGTGCATTCATTATAGAGTTTAGCCGTATTCCTGGCCTTTACCTACTAGACGCCAGTAGCAAATGCTTCTCACTTCTATAACATTCTAAATTATCTCCAGACTTTGTCAAATGTCCACTGGGGGTGGCGGGGGGGTGGTGGTGGTGGTGGTAGGGGCAGTGTGCAAAATCACTCTCAGCCGAGAAGCACTGGCTTAAGAAAGAACTGTGATGCAGTTAGAATAAAGGTCTCATTGGATTGTTTGGAAAGCCCTGGAGCTGGGATGCTTTTCAGAATTGCCCCAAATCTGCTTTAGTGAATATTAGATACAAGCTGCTCCCAGGAAAGGGACGTAAGTTTGGCAAGGCAGATCCCTTTAGCAAGCCTGAGCGGGCCTCAGGAGGGTGATGTCTCCAGCTCAAGGCCCCAGCAGCTGGGGGAATGAGTGCTGCAGTCCTGAAAGTGACCTGGTGGAACAACAGCATCCCTACATCAGTCAAGCAGGGTTCCCAAGCCTCATCAAATACTTTTGAACATAAAATACTGAGTAAAATATTGGTCTGGGACTTGACCCCCATAAGTAAAGTGAGGGTTAAATAAAACAGTGCATGTAAAATTTCTGGCATATGTGATGTGCTAATTAAGTTCTAGCCATAATTGTTTTGCTCACATATGTAATTCTCTAAGCATGATTAAAATAAAACAAAGCCAAGCAGATTTATACCACACTCTTAAGATTACCTAACCACTTTCTTTGGTTGCTTAGCAATGAAGGACAAAAGGACAAAGCTACCAGTGTGACCAAATACTGAATTTACATGATTGGAATTTTAGCCCCAAGAAGTCTTTCAATAGTAGATATTGTCTTAATGTGAAAATGACAATAAATACTCCATATCTGACCTTGTACTCATATTGAACTATGTTTCCAGATATAAAAGCTATCCTTCTACTTTGCAATAATTTTCAACTGGGAGACATTTTCACTAGCAAGAGTTTTGCTTACTACTAAATAAGTTTAGACTCTTATTTACCATGATGAATCAACAAATGCAATAGAAAAATGTGTTATCTTAAATGTCTTGGGTCAGTGGAGGAAAAAAACAGAGGCAACCTTCATGTGTTAATGATATTTAACAAATAAAATCACAAATGTGAAAACAGTTTTTCAGACTATTTCAAATAGAGATAAATAGAATTCAGTGAAGAAGAATTGAGTGATGAGAGGACACACCATAGCATAACCAAGGTCTACTCAAAAAGACTGACATTTTGCTAATTAATCCATGTATATATATATATATATATAGAGAGAGAGAGAGAGAGAGAGAGAGAAGAGATATATGTCACTCATTCTATTTCTATAGCTACCCAAATTGCGAACCATCATTAGCAATGAGTGTAGTAGTAAGAATATGAAGAATATTTTGTTGATAGATTGTTAAACCTTTTTCAGTATTATAATTTCAAGCACAACCACTGAAATGATTGAATCATTAAAATAATGTGAGAGTAGTTTAAAAACAGCTTACTGTTTAAAAGAAAAAATATCAATAGCATTAATGACAATGACTTAGAAGATGGTCCATCATAAGCAAAATTTAAGGAATCATGTTAACCACAAGTGAAAAAGAGACTACTCGAGCACATTTTCAAAGCATTAAGCTCAACTTTAGCTATTAACTAAAACACTATTTATCATATTGAATTAATTTGAATGTTATATTAGTTCTAGAGTTCCCTTTGGAAATTTGGGTATTTTGGTAACCACTTTTAGCAAAAATAATTCCAAACTTAACCAGAATATGAAACATAATTATTTCCTGCATCTTAGTAAAGTCACAGAGAAGCCCCCCAAATTTGTTTATAATTTTTTGAAACTTTTAAAAAAAAGTATGATATACTATAAATTTATTCTTATTTTAAAGCAGTAAAAGGCTATAGCATAAGTAGTTTACTCTAAATTATTAGTACATATTTTCACATTATTACAATAAAAATAATGCAAGTCAAAACTCAAGTTCTTGAAAATGTTTTCCTTGCAAAGTAGTCTGTATATATTACTCAATTTTGAGAATCTGAAATTTTTGAGAAGTTGAATTGTGTTATATTATCAATATTGATGCATGTATCAAACGTAATGCTTGTTTATGCTTCTTCTCTTAGGAAAAAACTGCCTATAACTTCAAGATTTAGTTAAAAGACTACCAATTCTGTGAAGCTATTCCTGAACTCCACACCACCACAGTTAACAATAGAGTTAACCACTTCCTCTGCAAGTAGACTTTATAGCTCTTATCACATTTCACTGTCCTTTTATCATCTTCTGATCTTTCTTCCCAGTAAGCAAGGTCTTTTAGGACATAGTCTGTAATTTATTCATCATTGAAATCAGAGTTCCTGGTTCAGTCCATGGCACATGAAAAATATTCAATAAATGTCTAGTGAACAAATAAATAAAATAATTACTTAATTAATTAGTGGAAAGGCAGAAGCCATTACTCCCATCAGTAATAAGACTCAAAAACCTGCAGAATGTGATCCCTTGAAACACATCAATGCCACACAGCTAGTTTGTAATGTTCATACACCATCCTGGCTTTTTCATACTGGAGAAAAGCAAGAATATTCATTGTAGGAATTTAAAGATTGTAAATCATTCTACCAGCAAGTGTTTCCCAAACTGTCACCTCAGCCTCTCATCTTGGGGAATGATTTCTTAGAGCAATTAAGAGGAAGGGTATCAGAGAGCTGTGCTGAAGAATAACCAGTTCAAGAAAGTCATTGAACTTTGAATAAAGTAGCTGCTGGGGACACATCTGTTCAGGACTTACATGAAAGGCAACAGAAGAGACATGGACCCCGTTATGAGTTGTCTGTAATCCCAACACCATGTCTGAAACTCTTAACAGCTGGAAATATAAGCCAAGTTACTACCCAGATTTCCTTTTCACCCTTGGAATTGCTTGGCAGAAACTGTTATGCTTTGGTAACAAAAAAGAACTACTGAGTCCCAGCAACCTAAAACAACAAAGGTTTCTTTCTTTCTCACATGAATGTCCACCGGCTGATAGTTTTGCTCTGCACCATCCTCACTGAAGATCTAGGCTAATTAAGCATCCCCTGTCTGAAACATCCTGGTCATCTTGGCAGAAGTAGCTTTTGAGAGTCAAGAAGCAGCAACTAAATGCTCCAGCTCAAAAGTGATATGTGTCGAATGCTTTCGGGGCTGGAGTCAAGATGGCGGAGAAGTAGGAGGCTGAGACGACATCAGCCAGCAGGAGATCAGCTAGATAGCCTATCAAACCATTCCGAACACCTACAAATCCAACAGGAGATCGAAGAGAAGAAAAACAACAATTCTAGAAACAGAAAATCGGCCACTTTCTAAAAGGTAGGACCAGCGGAGAAGTGAATCCAACGTGACGGGAAGATAGACCCCAGGGGGAGGGGCCGGCTCCCGGCAAGCGGCGGAGCACAAAATCAGGACTTTTAAAAGTCGGGTCCACGGAGGGACATCGCTCCAGAGGCTAAACTGGGGTGAAGACCTCACGGGGACAACGTGGACTCAGGTCCCACGGGGTCACAGAAGGATCGGGGGTGTCTGAGTGTCGCAGAGCTCACAGGTATTAGAGCGGAGAAGCCGGCTGCGGAGACAGAGCCGAGATTTCCTAGTGGTCTGTGACACGGGCCGGTGCTCTATGGCACTGGCCGGTGCTCTGTGCGAGGGGTCCCCACAAGATCCGGGGAGACTCCGACCCGGGAGAGCTCAGGGATCTACGGGGTTCGGAGACTCCAGGTGGGACTCTGCCAGAGACAGAGACACTTGGTCACAGGCTGGGTGAGCTCGGAGCGCTCCCAGAAGCCAGTGAGACTGGACTGATTACGCACGATTTTCTCTGAGCGCGGTCTGTGGGCGCGCGCAGTCTGCGGGCGGGCACGCGCAGTCTCCGGCGCAAACGTGGGCTAGGGAGACTGGAGGGATTAAACGCTTTTCTCTGAAGACGCACTGAAGACTGGGGCCCCTAGCTTTCGGCTCCTCTGAACCGGAGATTGGGAGGCCGCCATTGTCATTCCCGTCCTCCAGAACTCTACAGAAAGTGCATTCAGGGAACAAAAGCTCCTGAAAGCAAACCTGAGAGGATTACTTAGCCCGGCCCCTGGTAAGGGCGGTGCAACTCCGCCTCGGGCAAAGACACCTGAGAATCACTACAACAGGCCCCTCCCCCAGAAGATCAAAGAAATACAGCCAAGACCAAGTTCACTTAACAAGGAGAACAGCGGATTCTTATCTGGACAAAATGACAAGGCGGAAAAACTCACCACAAAAAAAAGAGCAGGAGACAGGACCGAAGGCTAGGGACCTAGTCAATACAGACATTGGTAATATGTCAGATCTGGAATTCAGGATGACGATTCTCAAGGTTCTAGCCGGGCTCGAAAAAGGCATGGAAGATATTAGAGAAACCCTGTCAGGAGAAATAAAAACCCTTTCTGGAGAAATAAAAGAAATAAAGTCTAATCAAGTTGAAATTAAAAAAGCTATTAATGAGGTGCAATCAAAAATGGAGGCTCTTACTGCTAGGATAAATGAGGCAGAAGACAGAATTAGTGATATAGAAGACCAAATGGCAGAGAATAAAGAAGCTGACCAAAAGAGAGACAAACAACTACTGGACCACGAGGGGAGAATTCGAGAGATAAGTGATGCCATAAGACGAAACAACATTAGAATAATTGGGATTCCAGAAGAAGAAGAAAGAGAAAGAGGAGCAGAAGGTATACTGGAGAGGATTATTGTAGAGAATTTCCCTAATATAGCAAGGGGAACAAGCATCAAAATCCAGGAGGCGCAGAGAACACCTCTCAAAATCAGTAGGAACCGACCCACACCCCGCCATCTAATAGTAAAATTTACAAGTCTTAGCGACAAAGAGAAAATCCTGAAAGCAGCACGGGACAAGAAGTCTGTAACGTACAATGGTAAAAATATTAGATTGGCAGCAGACTTATCCACAGAGACCTGGCAGGCCAGAAAGAACTGGCATGATATATTCAGAGCACTAAACGAGAAAAACATGCAGCCAACAATACTTTATCCAGCTAGGTTATCATTGAAAATAGAAGGAGAGATTAAAAGCTTCCAGGACAAACAAAAACTGAAAGAGTTTGTAAACACCAAACCAGCTCTACAGGAAATATTGAAAGGGGTCCTCTAAGCAAAGAGAGACCCTAAAAGTATTACCAGAAAGGAACAGAGACATTATACAGTAACAATCACCATACAGGCAATACAATGGCACTAAATTCATATCTCTCAATAGTTACCCTGAATGTAAATGGGCTAAATGCCCCATCAAAAGACACAGGGTTTCAGAATGGATAAAAAAACAAAACCCATCCATATGCTGCCTACAAGAAACTCATCTTAGACCTGAAGACACCTCCAGATTGAAAGTGAGGGGGTGGAAAACAATTTACCATGCTAATGGACATCAGAAGAAAGCTGGGGTGGCAATCCTTATATCAGATCAAGTAGATTTTAAGCCAAAGACTATAATAAGAGATGAGGAAGGACACTTCATCATACTCAAAGGGTCTGTCCAACAAGAAGATCTAACAATTTTAAATATCTATGCCCCTAACATGGGAGCAGCCAACTATATAAACCAATTAATAACAAAATCAAAGAAACACATTGACAAGAATACAATAATAGTTGGAGACTTTAATACACCCCTCACTGAAATGGACAGATCATCCAAGCAAAAGATCAACAAGGAAATAAAGGTCTTAAATGACACACTGGACAGATATATTCAGAACATTCTACCCCAAAGCAACAGAATACACGTTCTTCTCTAGTGCCCATGGAACATTCTCCAGAATAGATCACATCCTGGGTCATAAATCAGGTCTCAACAGGTATCAAAAGATTGGGATCATTCCCTGCATATTTTCAGACCACAATGCTCTGAAGCTAGAACTCAATCACAAGAGGAAATGTGGAAAGAGCACAAATACATGGAGGCTCAACAGCATCCTTCTAAAAAATGAATGGGTCAACCAGGAAATTAAAGAAGAATTGAAAAAAACCATGGAAACAAATGATAATGAAAACACAACGGTCCAAAATCTGTGGGACACAGCAAAGGCAGTCCTGAGAGGAAAATATATAGCGATACAAGCCTATCTCAAGAAACAGGAAAGGTCTCAAATACACAACCTAACCCTACACCTTAAGGAACTCGAGAGAGAGCAACAAAGAAAGCCTAAACCCAGCAGGAGAAGAGAAATAATAAAGATCAAAGCAGAAATCAATGAAATAGAAACCAAAAAAACAATAGAACAAATCAATGAAACTAGGAGCTGGTTCTTTGAAAGAATTAATAAGATTGATAAACCCCTGGCCAGACTTATCCAAAAGAAAAGAGAAAGGACCCAAATAAATAAAATCATGAATGAAAGAGGAGAGATCACAACCAACACCAAAGAAATACAAACAATCATAAGAACATATTATGAACAACTCTATGCCAATAAATTCGACAATCTGGAAGAAATGGATGCTTTCCTAGAGACATATAAACTGCCAAAACTGAACCAGGAAGAAATAGAAAACCTGAATAGGCCCATAACCAGTAAGGAGATTGAAACAGTCATCCAAAATCTCCAAACAAACAAAAGCCCAGGGCCAGATGGCTTCCCAGGGGAATTCTACCAAACATTTAAAGAAGAATTAATTCCTCTTCTCCTGAAACTGTTCCAAAAAATAGAAATGGAAGGAAAACTTCCAAACTCATTTTATGAGGCCAGCATCACCTTGATCCCAAACCAGACAAGGATCCCATCAAAAAAGAGAATTACAGACCAATATCCTTGATGAACACAGATGCGAAAATTCTCACCAAAATACTAGCCAATAGGATCCAACAGTCCATTAAAAGGATTATTCACCACGACCAAGTGGGATTTATTCCAGGGCAGCAGGGTTGGTTCAACATCCGCAAATCAATCAATGTGATACAGTACATCAACAAAAGAAAGAACAAGAACCATATGATACTCTCAATAGATGCTGAAAAAGCATTTGACAAAGTGCAACATCCCTTCCTAATCAAAACTCTTCAAAGTGTAGGGATAGAAGGCACATATCTCAATATTATCAAAGCCACCTATGAAAAACCCACGGCAAGTATCATTCTCAATGGAGAAAAACTGAGAGCTTTTCCGTTAAGGTCAGGAACACGGCAGGGATGTCCACTATCACCACTGCTATTCAACATAGTACTAGAAGTCCTAGCCTCAGCAATCAGACAACAAAAAAAAATTAAAGGCATCCAAATCGGCAAAGAAGAAGTCAAACTATCACTCTTTGCAGATGATATGATACTATATGTGGAAAACCCAAAAGGCTCCACTCCAAAACTGCTAGAGCTTGTACAGGAATTCAGTAAAGTGTCAGGATATAAAATCAATGCACAGAAATCAGTTGCATTTCTTTACACCAACAACAAGACAGAAGAAAGAGAAATTAAGGAGTCAATCCCATTTACAATTACACCCAAAACCATAAGATACCTAGGAATAAACCTAACCAAAAAGGCAAAGAATCTATGCTCAGAGAACTATAAAGTACTCATGAAAGAAATTGAGGAAGACACAAAGACATGGAAAAATGTTCCATGCTCATGGATTGGAAGAATAAATATTGTGAAAATGTCTATGCTACCTAAAGCTATCTACACATTTAATGCAATGCCTATCAAAATTCCATCCAATTTTTTCAAAGAAATGGAACAAATAATCCTAAAATTTATATGGAACCAGAAAAGACCTCGAATAGCCAAAGGAATATTGAAAAAGAAAACCAAAGTTGGTGGCATCACAATTCCCGACTTCAAGCTCTACTACAAAGCTGGCATCATTAAGACAGTATGGTACTGGCACAAAAACAGACACATAGATCAATGGAACAGAATAGAGAGCCCAGAAATAGACCCTCAACTCTATGGTCAACTAATCTTCGACAAAGCAGGAAAGAACATCCAATGGAAAAAAGACAGCCTCTTCAACAAATGGTGTTGGGAAAATTGGACAGCCACATGCAGAAAAATGAAATTGGACCATTTCCTTACACCACACACGAAAATAGACTCAAAATGGATGAAGGACCTCAACGTGAGAAAGGAATCCATCAAAATCCTTGAGGAGAACACAGGCAGCAACCTCTTCGACCTCAGCCGCAGCAACTTCTTCCTAGGAACAACGCCAAAGGCAAGGGAAGCAAGGGAAAAAATGAACTATTGGGACTTCATCAAGATCAAAAGCTTTTGCACAGCAAAGGAAACAGTCAACAAAACCAAAAGACAACTGACAGAGTGGGAAAAGATATTTGCAAATGACATATCAGATAAAGGGCTAGTATCTAAAATCTACAAAGAGCTTAGCAAACTCAACACCCAAAGAACAAATAATCCAATCAAGAAATGGGCAGAGGACATGAACAGACATTTCTGCAAAGAAGACATCCAGATGGCCAACAGACACATGAAAAAGTGCTCCATATCACTGGGCATCAGGGAAATACAAATCAAAACCACAATGAGATACCACCTCACACCAGTCAGAATGGCTAAAATGAACAAGTCAGGAAATGACAGATGCTGGCGAGGATGCGGAGAAAGGGGAACCCTCCTACACTGTTGGTGGGAATGCAAGCTGGTGCAACCACTCTGGAAAACAGCATGGAGGTTCCTTAAAAAATTGAAAATAGAGCTACCTTATGACCCAGCAATTGCACTACTGGGTATTTATCCTAAAGATACAAACGTAGTGATCCAAAGGGGCACGTGTACCCGAATGTTTATAGCAGCAATGTCCACAATAGCCAAGTTATGGAAAGAACCTAGATGTCCATCAACAGATGAATGGATGAAGAAGATGTGGTATATATATATGATGGAATACTATGCAGCCATCAAAAGAAATGAAAGCTTACCATTTGCGACGACATGGATGGAACTAGAGCGTATTATGCTTAGCGAAATAAGTCAACTGGAGAAAGACAACTACCACATGATCTCCCTGATATGAGGAAGTGGAGATGCAACGGGGGTGGGAGTTAAGGTGGTAGGAAAAGTAAAAATGAAAGAAGATGGGATCGGGAGGGAGACAAACCAAAAGAGACTCTTAATGTCATAAAACAAACTGAGGGGGGTGGGGGGAAGAGGGGTTGGGAGAGGGTGGTGGGGTTACATTATATGTTTAAATAAAGCTTAAATAAAGTTAAAAAAAAGTAGCGATGCTTTCAACTCAAAAAAAAAAAAGTGATATGTGTCATTTCTGCACATGACACATATTTTCCAAAAGTAGTGGCCCCACCCAACCACAAGGTGGCAAGCAGTGCCATCCTACTTTGTGCTCAGAAGCTGAGGAGCCAGCACTTACTACCACACCTAAGACTAACTCATTTGGGAGATATGCCTTGAGAGATTACCAGGATCTTGTCAAGGGGATTACCTTCTTTTCAGTTAGGAAAAAACAAAAACCAGACCAGATCAAACCTAAAAATCTTCTCTCCTATTAATTTATTAGCCTCAAATTTGCCTTTAAAGAGATGAACTATACTCTGTGAACAGCCATTATGTGGGACAAAAGAAAACAGACACAACGATGACATACTGCATGATAACATGAAGTTCAGGAACAAGTGCGCCTAATCGATGGTGAGAGAACACTGGAGGGCGATTACCTCGGGGTGTAATACTGACTAGGAGGAGTACCTTCAAGGGGCTACCAAGGTTCTTTCTCTGCATGTTCATACAGAAAAGTTGACTGAACTGTACTTTTAAGATTCAGTTGTTAAATGTGTGTGTTATACCTAAAAAAATAATTCTCATATATAGAACATAGGCATTAATGGAAGCTGGGGAGAAATGAATGATCTCTCTCTCTCTCTTTTTGTTTTTCCTCATACACTCACACACACACATTTTATTTCTTTTTTTTAAATTTAATTACTTAACATATAGTGTATTATTAGTTTCAGAAGTAGAGTTCAGTGATTCATCAGCCTTATATAATACCCACTGCTCATTACATCACCTGCATCCTAAAGCCCATCTTTTACCTAGCACATTGTTTTAAAAAAAATTAAAAAACAAAACAAAACAAAAAACTGCATCTGTAATCCAAATAAGAAAACTATTCACCCAGAATTCATGAGAAAGTGAAAAGTGAAACACTGGAGATGTTTCCATAAATTCCCTAAGCAAGCCTTTTCTTAAGTTATTTCAAAACATCCTCATCTTCAATAATAGGTATATGCAGCTGATACATTTAGTCAACTCTAAAGATACTCTAATGTAATAGAAAAAGAGATGCTTCCTGGAAGAGGCTATGCAAAAAAGCCAGCTTGTCAGGAACCCCTGTCAATAGACATGAAGTTTTAAACAAAATTATTGATCCATAGGCAGAACTAAAAAGCACAGGCCAGGGGGACATAAAGTAATATGGTTCTGGTATTTATTAGGGATTGAAATTTTTCAAAAATTCTTCATTATTATAGGCCTCTACTCTACATACTACTTAATGAGGCTTTGAAAATCCAGAATTTCATCTTGAGTGGTCTTTGTACTTATTTAAGAAAATAAGGGTTACATTTGGAGATTAAGTCCTCTTGGAGAAATTCCACTTATTATATAATAATTTTATAAGGAAATGTGTATTGTTTCATATTAAATGTATTGTGAGTATAGGTAAAAGTCTAATCATTTTGGTACTCTGAACAAAACTAGCTGATTTCTTCAGATTGTTTAATAATTTACAAATAATGATCCTCCTTAATGGTTCTCAAATTTGTTCAGATGGCTAAAGACATCATGGAGACCTTTTCAGAATACCATAATCTTTTTAGCATATTTTGAAATTTGATGTTTAATTCCTTTACACAAATAAGAAACTACTTTCTTAGCCCAAAAAGGCAAAAAAAAAAAAAAACCCACCCCATACACATACACACAAAATATAAAAAGTTACAATCATTAGCACACAACTTCTAAAAAAGAAAAATAAATTATCAACTCAAGTATGATAAACTGTTTTTAGGTTTTTTGATATTCACTCGCTACTTTTAATTCAGTAACAATAAATAATATGTAAATAATAAATAATATACTTACATATCATATGCTATAATACATAATAAATAAAAATATTTATATATTGTATACTATAATAAACAATACTGAGTTCAATAATTCAATAACTAAAGATCTACTAATAGACAAGAAACAGCTATCACCAAAGCTTTTAATAAAATTTTAAGAAGGAAAAATAAAAAATAGAAAAAGTCTATTGATTTTCATGCTTTTTTGAAAAAAATGGGAAAAAATATTATTTAATATTAACCTCAGAACATTTTCTTTCAACTTAAAGAACGCTAGAGTTTCAGACCACATAGCTTGTTTGATTTCTCTGTCAATGATAAGAAGTGGAAATCCTTTTTGGTTTTATTAGAACTGCTAAAGCTTCCCAGGGATCTGATTTTATTTCAGCTCCTTTACTGCAATGAAGGCAGGGAAGAATGGAAAGTGTTTACATATAAGGGCTGTACCAAGAAATAGCACAGTACAATAACCTCTGATTTTTTTTACTCCTATACTACTAGAAAGAATTTTGGCAAATTGTATGCCTCTTCGCACATTTTTAACTTAACCATAATTTTTTATCATAAGCTGTATTATAAACAATACAACTTCTGGTCTGTTTAAATATTGATATGCAAATAAAACTGCTTTATTTTATATCCAAAAGGAATAAACGTTATTCTCTATTTTAACTAAATATTGAATTAGCTCTTCTTTACAAATCAGAAATTTTATATTGCTTACTCTTCTGCTCAAAACTTATATTTCCATTCCACTTCCTCTACAGAATTTTACCCTAATCCAATCTATTTCTATATTTGAAATTATTTTTTAACCAACATATCTTACTTTCCTGACACAAAAATCTGTACATAAATTAAAAATTTTTTAAATTTATGAGATCATAGGGGTGCCTGGATGGCTCAGTGGGTTAAGCCTCTGCCTTCAGCTCCAGTCATGATCTCAGGGTCCTGGGATCAAGGCCCGCATCGGGCTCTCTGCTCAGCAGGGATCCTGCTTCCCCCGCCCCCCTCTGCCTGCTGCTCTGCCTACTTGTGATCTCTTTCTCTGTCAAATAAATAAATAAAATCTTTAAATTTATGAGACCATAAAATATTTCTTCTAGACTTAATTACTTCAATTAATAGTAAATAATTAATCAATACAATATAAATAGTATAAATATTGATAATTATCTGACATAGAAAAGTAAAATTTTATTGGAAATGTAAATTAGTAGGTATCGTTGTTTTTGCAACTGGCTCGCTACATATTTCTAGAATGAGACAGGGGTTAATAAACATTCCATTCCCACTCTTCATTTTTTATAGATGTAATTGCTGAGAAATTATATAGATGAAAATGGAAGGAGTTTTGTATACCAGTGTTACTTAATTCTTTGACTCCTTCCATGTTATGTGGTAAAAACTACACACTAATTGTATTAATAAACCATCACATTGATCCATTATCAAAAATTATTTTCAGTGATCTATCATCTAACACTCAATATGTGCTCCTGCAGTATTGTTAAAAGAGAACTGGCCTAAACTGCAAGTGAATTTGTTACAGTCGTAAAAGCAATGTACTTCTTCAACTTCTAGAAAGTATACCCAAACGAACTTATCAAGACTATAAAATGACTACTTTTGTATCTTTTACTCCTACCTCTAGTCAATTTATTCACACTGATGCACTCAAAAAGAATTGGAAAAAATTTGAAATATTATTAACTTCAACACATCTTACCCCAAATAATTTTTAGTTGTTTATTTTTATTTCATCATGTGTTTTACATGTATTTTTGTTAAAACTTTGGCACTGTAGATTTAACTCTTTCAAGTTATGGAAAATGTCTGTCTTATAACCTAATTAGCAGAGTCACCCTGCTGCCTCTTGCCTTGACTGTTCAAAGTTTTTATAATTTGGGATTTCTATCAGTATATGTCATTTCTGGAGGACAAGT